>OU015494.1:105467938-105732938 GCA_907164885.2 Dolomedes plantarius | reverse complement strand
TTTCTTGCTCCAGGGCGTTCAATATGTAGCTACGCCACTGTTTCTGAGGAAGGCAAATCTGATAGATTATCTTTTCGATACGTTCTCATAATCAATTTTTACCTTTCCATTGTAAGATTCTTGATAGTACGAGTACTTAATGTTTTTCCGAATGTAATGACACGAATTTAAGGATTACCACCTTACAAAAATCTCTCCTCTACGTTATTTGCGCTCTATTTTCTCAACCAACAACTTTCGAGGTGCACTCATTGTCTTGATACCGAAGAATGCTGTATTTTTCCAGCGTATAACGCGCACTTATAATTTTAAAACTACATTTTTAGTTTTTAGGTATATTCTCCGTATAATGCACACCCTTTTCTTGACGAAGAAACCTGAAATGTACATGTACGATATCTTATGAAGCCATTCATTCGTAGGATTTTACCAGGCTTTCGAACAGCGGTATACTGAGCTGACAAGCGATAAGGGGAACAATATGTGTATGGGGGAAATGCTTGAGAGAGTAAATAACTCCTGGTGCCTTAAAGAATCCAGAAAGTCTTTTAGTTTGGGACATGTTCAGATCCCATCTAACGGATAATACGAAGAAATTTATGAAGAGTGTAACACAGACATGACATTAATTACAGGCGGATTAACGTTATTAGTTCAGCCTTTAGATGCGTGCATCAATAAACCATTCAAAGAAAATTTAAAACGATAGTGGAACACGTGGATGTTTGAAGGTGGAAAAACATTCACAACAAGAGGCCAAATGCGTCATGCCAGTGTAGAAATATTGTATGAGTGGATAATAAAAGCATGGAATGAAATTAAACCTGACATGATTCAAAAGTTATTTTAAAATGTAGTATATCTAACAATCTAGATGGAACAGAAGATGATTATTTATTTATGGATCAGAGTAACAGTGATGGGGAAGATGAAACAGAATTCGATGATGTGCCTGAAAATATAACGGAAAACGAATATAATGAACTATTCATGTTATCTGATAATTAAAACTTTTAATAATTCCTGGTGCCTTAAAGAATCCAGAAAGTCTTTTAGTTTGGGAAATGTTAAGATCCCATCTAACGGATAATACGAAGAAATTGGTGAAAGAGTCACAGACATGACAGTTATTCCAGGCGGATTAACGTCATTTCTTTTAAATTAACAGAATTTAGGTACACGTAGAAATCTAATTTTTTTTATGTTCATCGTTTCTTTATTTTTAATTTATCATTTTTATATCCGGCATATAACACGCACCCGTAAATTTCGATCTTATTTTTTTGTATTACTGAGGGCTTTGCCCCTAGGCTCGCTACTCTCGCTGCTCTGTTATGGCTAATAGCGAGATACATAGGGGTGATTATCGGGCAATGTAACAGCTTCCATCCATTTACTGTTGTCACCCTTAATGCGAAGGGCGTTTCATCACTGTTGAATTATCAGCTTTAAAATTCAATTAAAAATCGAAAATTTAAGATATAGACTTGAAATGAGGTTTATATGAATAAGAAAGCTTTCAGCTTCCAGATGATGTAAATATTTTCTTTGTAAGATAAAAACTCGAGGAGCATCGATATTACATCCACATAGGGAACGATATTTCTTGAAAAAGTGTGTTTCATTTTTTGATGAAAATATTAGTCTGTTTTAAAATATTTTTAAATAAATGAGGTCTAGTTTGAAAGAGAAATGTCTATAGTCTTAGACAATATTTTACCACAAAACATAAAATAAAAAAAAGTCCGACGAAGATGAGACATGTCTTACTTTGGTCCCCCCATTTTTCTGTATCCATTGGTATCGCTCTCGACCCCATACCCCCAGCGGTTTCGGAGGAGATAGCGTGACAAGCTTTTGAGAGCAGCAGCGGGAGTTACTTTTTTTTAGAATAGAGAGAAAAGTGCGCGTTATACGCCTGAAATACGATAACTTCGCTTTTCGGAGTCTGTGCGCTAAGCGAAAAGCGGATGAACGGCGTCCGGTTAAACGAAGTTATTACCATGTTTTTATTAACTTGCTTTCTTGTTTGTGTGTGTGTGTGTGTGTGTTTGTCTGGTACAAATCTTGCAATCGATTTTTAACGAACTTCCCGACTAGCTAGACATTTGAAACTTTTAGAATAGCCCAGAACACGATGACAATGCATTATTTTAATACTTTTAGCCATCTTTATTCCATATTTTAAAATCCATTACGTAAAAATACGAGTAGCGTCTGCAGCCAAAAGTAACTGCGCTACAGGCGCCATCTATTAACGTAATATTGAACCTATTAACGTAATAGCGAAATTTAAAAACATGGTATATAAAAAGTCTTTTTATCATGTAATTATATTGTGATACATATTCGTTCACCCTATTCTGCATTTGGAATCCTTTAATAGTTGTGTTTCAACATTTTATTTCTCTACTTCATCCAGGATTGTTTTTGAATATAAAAGATTGTCTCCAAGTGCCAGCTCAAACGAATTGACTAAACAGGAAAAATATTCTCTCACCTTAGGATCTTGACTTCTTTTTATGGCATTTATTAAATCCGATCGCAGTGCTTCCATTTGGTGAAGTCCAATACGAGGAACGACATCTTTTCCCAAAACCACAGACGTGATGAACTGTTTAGTATACTCAACGGCAGGCATGCTGTTAAAAATATAAACTGCACTCAGAACATTATATATATATATATATATATATATATATATATATATATATATATATATATATATATATATATATATATATATATATATATATATATATATATATATATATATCAAGGTAGATAGCATTATTAAGCTACATAATTTTTTTACAGTAACGTATGTACACTTTCGTAAAGAATGTTTTAAAAATCGAAGTTTCAGATACTTTAATATGTTTACCATGTGAAATAAGTCAAGGTCATGAGAAGCTTTTCATTTCAAAACGTGTGAGTTGCAATACTTAACTTTTTCTTTTTGGAACAATATCGCACCTTTTATTTCACATTCAGCAACATTCCTTACCCCTTTCCTCGAAAATAAATGGGAAAGAGAACAAAGGAGAGGAAAGAAAAGCAAACTCAGAACAGGATTCCTTGAAGAAGACATATCAGGAGGTAAGAGCTGGTTCTCACGGCTTTCGAAAAGTTTCTTCACCAAATGGTCTGTTGTTATTCTGTTAGCAGTGAGTGAACATGCCTTAGCGTAAAGATTTAAGTGTTAGAGAAAAGCAAGAAATGCCGAAAAGATATGACGAGATGCCAAAATGCAGAAACTGGAGATTTCTCAAACTGCCTTATTGAATTTGTTGAAGCAAAGAGACGCCATTTCTGATGAAATTAAAAAGAATGGAAACTTATCCCGAAAAATAAAACGTTTGAAAATGAATCGGCTGTAGGAAGAAAAAAAGTCAAGCAAAGATTAACTGTGCTGTTAACATGCAACGTGACAAGAATTGCAAAGAAAACGTTTTTGGTGATTTGTTCCAGCAAAAACCCTCGTTGTTTTAAGGGTGTTAAGAACCTTCCAGTCAATTATGCACACAATAGAAACTCATGGATGACCACAGCTATCTATGCAGACTTTCTCCTTAAATGGGATAAACAACTAAAAAACGAAAAAATCTTGCTTTTGTTAGACAATTATTACTCATCCAAATGATTTGAAATTTAAAAATATTAAACTAGTTTTCCTTCCCCCAAATACCACAAGCATCATTCAACCTTTGGATCAAGGGATCATACGATCATTTAAATTTCATTATAGAAATACACTTGTTAACAGAATTGTGAAAGAAATTGATTCTTCTAGTTCCGACTCTATAAACAAGTTTCTAAAGTCAGTTAGCCTCTTGGATGGAATGCATATCATTCAAAGTTCTTAGGAAACTGCTATATCAACAACGATCTCGAACTGTTTTAAAGCTTATGGCTTCAGCATATAACATTCTAATACAGAGGAAGAAATTTCAGTTGAGGAAGATGAATCGGCTGAAGAGTTCTTGGAATGTTTCAATCGACGATGATTTGCAAACGTCAGTAGGGAAATCTGACTCTGATATTGTACAAGAAATTGTAAGTTCAAAAGATTCTTGTTCTAATGACATTGATTCAGAATCCGAAGATGACGAGGAAAATGAACCCCCACCAACTGCAACTGAAGCCCGACGAGCGTTGGATGCTTTACGTTGAACATTAGCGCCCTTTACATGTACGTTCTTTCGCAACTAGCGTACGGGATTGCGCGCGGGAAAACTTGCAGTACGCTCCAAAGCAGCTTTCCCTTCCTCTCCGACACCTTTACACGTGCACTCAATCACGCGGGATCGTGGTTTCCAGCGGGAAAGAACGTATGTGTAAAGGGCGCTATTGGAGCAGAAAGGTGGCGATAAAGAACAATATGGTCAATTTTACGCATTTTCAAACATTAAATATTTGATAAATGATTCTACGAAACAAACCACAATTAGTCAGTGTTTAAAAAAATTATAATGAAACTATTAAATAAAGGATTTAAACGTATAATGTATAGGGATACGTAAATTGCGCAACAAAAAAATACAATACATAAAATTTCGCATTTATTCGCAAAAAATATATAAATTCAAAAATTTTACGTTTATTAAAAAGTTACAGTTTTACTTGTACTTTGATAGGCAAGTATCAAAATTCTTAGTTAAAAGCTAACACTGTAGTATCTCCACATTATGTTACTTACGTAAGAATAAGTCTTTGCCTTCTGTCATTAATTACTACGTTGTACTTACTAAAATGTCTCAGCATCTACTCAGTTGACGGCACTATAGAAGCTTTGTATAGCTGTCTTTACAAAATTAAGGTAGCAGCATTTCGTTGCAATTAAAATCTGTATAACATCAACAAGAGTCTCTTGGTTGACTACTGTAAGTAGCTGAAATAACCTTGAGTTTGGCATTCACAGGGCCCGATTATGAATGCTGGGGGCCCCTGGGCAGATGCTATGTGGGGGCCCCCCATTACGAACATTTATAAAAACAAGAACTATCCATGGGCTATACATACTATTAGAAGTACTAGGGGCTTACACCAAGGGGGTTTTGGGGCCCCCTAGTATCAGGGGGCCCTGGGCAAAGTCCCGATTTGCCCATGCGATAAAAAGGCCCTGGGCATTCAAGAGACGTTCTTAAAACTACTAAATTGCTTCACAAAACTTGATTGTTGATTTTTACAGTTCGATTTTTAAGTTCGACTCCAGTACGGATAAACTGTCCAGGTGAAATTCGGAGCAAATCAGAAGGAGAGTGAGATTTCTCAGTTATAGACCTCGGATGGTCTTAGTTAAGCAATTATGTTAATAAATTATTACTATTATTACCTAATTTCGCTTAAAAAGCCGTTTATCACCAAGTTTTCGCCGAAAAGTAGTAAAGAAATAATTTTTGCATTTATTCGCTCATATCGACAAATTTCGCATTTATTTGCATCTATTTCGTAAATACGAAAATTACGTATCCCTAATAATGTATTAAATTTAAGTGCCCTTTGATTTCTTTTTTCACTGGAACTAATTCCAGTACCTAATAAACATAAAACTTATTTTAAATGAATCACCGGTTTTTAATATCAGCTGCTTAATGAAATCAAATCCTTCAGGACGAATGTGATTTTATAAAGCGGTGGGGATTGTAGTTGCTCGATCACTACAAATAATAAGAAACGAAAATGGAATCCGTAGTTTCGACAACGCATTGTGTTAAAGTCACAAGCGTTTTAAACTTTTATGCCTTAACTCTCCTCCTCCTAAACGGGGATAACATGCTCCTAAAAATAGATTTTAGCCTCTCTCATACTCATCCCACTTTCTTCATTCGCACAGATGGAATTCTGAGATTGTTTGAGAAGTTTAAGGAAATGATTCAGATTAGTCGTCACAGTCATAAGATTTTATTAGGTTTCTACTAATATTTTGAATCCCAAATGAAAGGATACTAAAGTCGGAGAACTGAGAGTTTAATCATGGTGAAAGAAAGATTTAACTTGCAACTGGCCTTTGACTGAAAGAATCAACCAAGCAACCAAGGTTGAAAGAATTAACCAAGCAACTGAAAGAATTGACCAAGCATCATTGCTGATGCTTGGTGTAATGGCTAAGCGGTGTTAATAGATAATATATAATTAAAATTTAATATTTATTTATACATCCATTTTCATGTTTTAAACATGGTTACAGCCATAATAGAATAATTTCAGTTTTTATAAATTTATATTTAAAAGATTCGATTTATCTAGTGTCATATAGTATTACGATTGCACCGGAACGGATAGACGTTCATGTTAGTACAATAGTTAATTAGTCCACGACTCTTAACTTGCAGATTACTAGTGATCTTTTAAATACAGGCACAGATCACCCCAATTGTGGGTTTTAAATGTAAAAGAGACTTATAGTACATACCTCAGAAGGCCCCCTGGTGGTGAATAAGCATAGCAGATGAGGTTAGGATAATCACTTTTTAGTAATATGGCAAGGATCGCTGCTGTACCTGCGCCCAAGGAATGTCCAACGAGAACGAGATCATAAGTTTGAGTACTTTTGTCCTAAAAATATTAAAGTAATAAATGCACGAACGACATCTAAAGAAATTTGCGCATTTTAACTAAAGAAAATATTGAATAGTTTCTCCTTATAATCTCGGTCTCGGATAGTCATGCGTATTTCTGACAAATAAATTGAAACACAGCTTGTTAAGAATAGTGCTTGAAATGGGCGAATCGGAAAGGAAACCGAAACAAACAAACAAGACTAATTTATCTTGTGTAGTCTTAACAAGCGAAATAAATAAAATTTACTTTTCATTTTAATTGATATCAAATAATTGGTAGATTAACTCATGGGGATTTCATGAAGTGTTTCTACTATAGGTAAACATTGGAGAACCGATTAAGATGGAAAATATTGAACATCTAAGACGTAGACGTATGCTCATAGCTCTGAGAAAAGCATACGCGTAACAACTGAGACGTTTTAACTTTCTTTAAAGAAAATGAATGCGGGTTAGTTCTACAGTTAATATTTGCACTCTGTTGAAAATTAAACACGAGGCAAAAACATTCGATTGAATATGAACACTTACCTTCAAATCATTTTTGACTAGAGAATCCACATTTTGACGCAGTAGATAACTTTTTTTCTAGTTCCAAGGTATCAAGTTTAATAGACAGTAATTCAATTTTATATATTATCTGCTAAGCTCAGTTTATTCTTATTAAGAGAGAATTGAAGCTGATACATTTATAATACATGATGCAGAGAAAATATTGGAAACCCCTACTATACGACGAAAATCTTATTTTAATAATGTCCGTCCTTGTTTCCAGGAAAGTAATACAGTGGTAGATAGGTCCCATATCAATGTGGTTTCGTGAGTAAGGTGATGAAGACAAATAGTTACCACTTCGTATTAATTGTCATGATAACTTATACTATCAAGCCCTTGGACCGCTACTGAAGTGACAGGTTAGATTTCAATACTCCCTCCCTTCATCATTCTTGCAGATGGAGGCAACTTTGACAGCTGAATGGAACAAATACCTTTATTTTATGTAAACGATCTATATACCTCCAATAGGCAAACAGTTGCTACTGTCCTACATATCCGTGGCGGTAAAATTTATTAATTAAATCAGTAGTTTATCCTTTCGATACTTACCTTTTCGATTATTTTGTACTGCACCCTTTATCTACCTACCTGTAACTAACACACACACACACACATATTTATGGATGAATATAAAAAAAATCTATTGAAAATAAACTATTGGTCTTCGAGCGTAAAATACCAAGAAAAATATTTGGCGCAGTTTGTAAAAATGGTGTATGGATATCAGTGTTTAATTAATTGAAATCTACCGAAATTACAGACAATCTGACATCGTCAGGGTCATAAAAAGGCCACAGGATTCGATGGCTAGGTCATTTATTTAGAACTGAGAACACAAATACAATAAAAAAGCTCACATTTACCAAACCGATGGGAGCTAGAAAGCGAGGAAGACTACCAATTAGGTGGCTCGATTCAGTTGAGAGTGACATAAAAATCATATATAAGGGAGACCAGAGGAGTATTGCTTCGAATAGGACCAGATAGCGGAAACTAATTTGGACGGCCTTGGCCTGCAGAAGGCTGTAGTTCCTCAAAAGAAGAAAGAAGAATGAATATAAAACTGAATCTGAAATCTTAAGAAAATTCAGATAAAAAAATTAAATTGAACTCAATTATAGCACTGCCTTACCAACGATGCCGCCATTATAATTAAATGATGGTTTGTTTCTTAAAGATACAGCCTTAAAAAATAATAAACACTCCAGAAACTACTCTTTGTTCGATAATAATGTTTAGGGTTTGATGGTTTTTCAAACCCGGTTTTAAAAAACCGGTTTTTAAAATAAATTTGTCACATTTGAAAACCAGTTTTTAAATTAAGAAAACCGGTTTAAAAGAATTCAAATTATTATGTAAAAATTAATTTTTAACTTATTTGATTTGCTATTCATTCTATGCAACGGGCAGCAGACACATTTTTTCAACGTTGCGAATTGCATTGGCCAGTGCTTGTGCATTGTGCACTGCGCACATGGAAAAGACGTGCCTAACCGACTTATTTTGTGTTAGTACATATGTGCAATCCGTCACGAATCACGAGAGGTTCACTTAATCTTTGACAGTGAAAAGTGGAAACAAAAATATAAAGTTGTTATAGTTCGTAAAAATAACGTAAGTATTAAGTATGTTTCTAATTTCTACGTTTGTATTTTCTATTTTATATTTTAAAACTTTAATTTTTTTATATAAATTTCTTCTCTCAAAAATTAATGTAAAATAAAAAGTTCAGTGGATATTTTATGTTTTTTAAAATCCTTCTTTCTTAGGAGAAATTAAAATTAGTGAAATAAATATAAATATTATTTGAAATTTGAAATTTTTGTTTCAGTTTTCGTTATTTTGTGTAAGTAATGTGTAATCCTTAATTTTTTTTATATTTTGACTTTGGTATTGATTTCATTTTTTTGTTATTTTATATAAATTAAATAAAATATTTTTCCTTTTTTTTTTTTTTTTTTTTTTTTGTGTGTGTGTGTGTGTGGACAAAAATTCGAAAACCGGCTAAAACCAGTGTTTTGGAAATCTGGAATTCGAAAACCAGTTTTTCAAAAAGTAGGTTTTTTGTATAAACCCTAATAATGTTGCATTGTAAATAAGGAGGTGTTATGCTTCTTTAATTATCTGTACTTGGTTTTCTTACTTATATATATATATATATATATATATATATATATATATATATATATATATATATATATATATATATATATACAGGGTGCGGCAAAAAGAACGTTCTGATTTTGAACGTCAATAATAAAAATACAAAGCAAGGTAGAGAAATAAATCCTTCATGCCTGAGAAGTACACAGTATGCCATTGTCACCTATTAAGTATTAACGATTACATCAGTTAAATGGCAACCGTCTTTTTTTAATACAGTTTCGAAGTCTCTTTCGGAAATTTTGCATGGATCTGCGGACCATGTCCCGCAAAATCGCAGTGATTTCTGGCGTAATTCCTGCCTGTGTGTGCCTTTTTTTCTGTGGGGTTATCTGAAATCAAAAATATACCAACACCGACCACCCAATTTGCAAGAACTCAAGGCAGCAATTGCACAAGAAATCACGGTGATTCCGCGGGACATGGTCCGCAGATCCGTGAAAAATTTCCAAAAGAGACTTCAAAACTGCATCGAAAATGACGGTCGCCATTTAACTGATGTAATCTTTAAAACTTAATGGATGACAATGGCATACTGTGTACTTCTCAGACACAAAAGATTTTTTTCTCTATCTTGCTTTGTATTTTTGTTATTGACGTTCCAAATCAGAACGTTCTTTCTGCTGCACCATGTATATACATATATAAAATTAAAAGAATCCTGAAGAGCTAGAAAACATATTGAATGATTTCGTCACAGAACTTAGCACTATTGTTATCTTTTTCTATTGTAATTCTTAAATGAGAATGCAGAATTTAGGAGAAATTTTAATCAGAGTTTCAGTGCTTAGGTAGGTTTGAAATCATAACAGTAGTAGTCTGTCGATGGAAGACATGAAGCTTACCGGGCAGTGATTCAAAGCTTGAGTCAGAATAGCTTCACTTATGAGTTTCTGGCGGATATATTCAGCTGCTTGAACCATTCCCTAAAATTGTGGTGAAAGAAAAAAATTCGGTCATGCGCATTAATAATCTCTCTATCACACACACAAATCTATTTACATAAATGTATAATTCCTGATTCCTAAACTAACAAAATATTATACATATCTTTGAAGCCTGTAATTTTTTTCTACAGCTTTTATAATATTTTGAATGTGCAATCGACTACAGTTCCTAATTTTTAAGTTCAATAAATATTATTTAAGGGATTGTAATTTCGTCCAAATGTGAAGTTCTTTATCTTATACACTCTGTCACAAAAAAAATATATGCACCCAGAAGTAATCGAGCTACTATCGCGAAACTTGGAAGGAATGTAGTCTGGTAAGAGATATGCAAATGACTAAAATTTCGACGCCAATGAGACAAGGGTAAGCACGCTATGCGCATATGAGATGCGTAACTGGGACAGTTTAAAAGCATGATTGCTCGTGCCATAGGGTTATTCAAACAAATCTGTCGACTTGGATGGACGGTATTGTGACTAGAGATGCCTCTGAGACGTAACCGATGACAGTACGAACAATTGTCGGACTTTGAGAGGGGGCGTATAGTAGGCCTCAGAGAAGCAGGTTGGTCGAACAGGCGTATCGGCCGCCACCTCGGACGGACCGATATGGTAGTTGCTCGGTGTTGGCAACAATGGATCACGGAAGGGATAGTCCACCGTCGCGGAGAGTCAGAGCGTCTCAGGAACACAAATGCGCGCGAGGATAACGCAATCATAAGAGCTGCCACGTCCGCACCAACAACGTCGCTAGAATCACTTCGACGCCATTTACCACCTTCCAGACATCCGGTGGTATCAAGGGAAACCATTCGGAGACGACTGGCTGACGCAGGTATAAGGAGCCGACGTCCATTAAGACGCCTACCACTGACCCCACATCATAGGCAGTGTCGATTGGATTTTTGCCGACCTCGGGCAAGCTGGAGTGTGACCGACTGGAGGCGTGTGATCTTCAGCGATAAATCTCGATTCAGTCTCAATGTTGATGACCAGCGCATACGCGTGTGGAGGCGCATACGCGTGTCTTTCTGGGTGCATATATTTTTTTTTTGTGACAGAGTGTATATATATTCTCTAGAAGGATTTTCTTATTTCTCTTCCGTCGAGAGGAGTGTCCTACTTTTGATTTATTAAGAACATGTATTGTGTTGTTTACATACCTGTACGATTGTGGTCATTAATATCATATTCTAAGTCAGCGAAATACATAGTTCATAGGAGATCTATATCTCCTTGAACCCTTTTTTTAAACTGACTGATCCGTATAGAATTCGCATGATTCTTGTCGGCATATTCTACTTCGTGACATTTATTTAAAGATAGGGATTCTTTGAAGAATTAAAAATATAGTAAAAAATCATCGTCGCCCATTATAAGCCGTAGAACGTGAGAATGCTTAATTTCATCCAATATAGTTACTAATCTTTACCACGCCTTAACGCTTAATTCATCCTTTTAAATAACTTGGTTCGTCAGAGAATTGATCCCGGACGTCTTGCTCACAACCAGGCGTTCTAATATCGGAGCCATGTTATGAACTACTTGAATGAACAGCACGACATGATCATATTTTTGTTAGTTACAGAATCTTTATTTTAGAGCTATGTATTTAAAATATAAGCAAATATTTTCATTTCCATAATTAGAATAGAGATCCTCATGGAGATTTATGAAACAGTAAATAGTTACTTGTTAAGTACATGTGGACTATTTGATTTTGGATGATACTATCATACATGCCAAGTGTTCCGTAAAAAAACGTATCCGTTCCGTTTTTTAAGCTTTGTTACGAAAATACGTTTTCAAACAAAAATGTCCCGTATTTTTACTTCCGCAGCACCATCGCTTTTTTCCCCCTACTAGGCCAGGCAACATAGGGTTTGTAGACGAAATAATTCTGGGAAAGCTGGAAACGGTTTTAATCTCTTCATTTGCATGTAAAAAGAGTTTATTGAAGTTTGCACCAATTTTCTGCTTGTGCTCTATGAGGGGTGTCCCAAAAACCTCGAAATTTTCGGACTTTTTACAGTTTTTCACTAATAACTCCTAAACGATGCATTTCTAGGAAAATGTTACCAGTTTATAAATTGAAGTACAAAAAATTCTGCGTCGAATGAGCACCATATATTGAAATTATATGAAGTTGTTAGGAAGATATGCGAGTTCAAAAAACGACAATTTTTTCTCATTTTTCAAAAAAATCGTGTTTTGGATTTTTAAACCTTATTTTCGCAATGTAAAATGTATTATATGAAATAAATAATAGATTTGTATATCATACAAATCTTGTGCTGACCATGTATACGAACATAGGTACAACAATTTTCAACAAAGCGTCTTTTCCTTTTTATTCCTGCTGGCGAACCAAGAACCAGTTTTGGTGAATCTAAGGATTTGAAATGAAAAACGCACATTATGATGCAAGTATTTATGTAATTAAAACGTAAAAAATTGACTTAAGAGTACAAAAAAATGTAAGTTTTGATGTGTAGGTGATTGACAAAATAAAAATTAAAAATAATAAAAATGCAAGGTTAATTGAATTTGCTGCGTTTGAAAGTGGAAGCTGACTGGAGCAATTGGTCCGATTGAAGGTCCACGTCATCCATAATGTCTTCGAATGCATCATCATTGTTAGGTAGCATATCCTCGCTGTCGTTCAAGTTTGATTCGTCATCAATTTCATCTGGTGTATTGGTGCAGGATGCTTCTCTGCAATTATAGCATATCGGGGAACATTTCATCCCTTGCTTCCTGCAACCACAAGTATTTCGGCACCCTTTCGAACATTTGCAGGCAGTATTATTAATCAGTTCCTGCAGGGCTTGTTCGGCTGTTGATGGTAGTGGGAGTAGCCCATGCTTAGTAACCATCCATCCCCACTGAACTGGGTCCATCAAATGACCATTCCACAAATTAATTTGTAGGAAAGCCCTCATTGCGTGCAGTCGAGCAGCTTCTTCAGTTGGAGGAAGAGTAGCCAAGTTAAAAGTATTCAGTACTAAGGATTTGGTGAACAGTTTAAAGCGTGTTTCATTCAGAGGAGAAGATTGAAGAAACGATCCAGCATACAAAGCAGCAATTACTTTTTCACCGGCAGCACCGACTTCATCTGCAGTCACATCACGGTTTTTAAATATCTCCATAGTCCTTCGTACCTCCGCATCTTTGTCGAGAAGCTTTGCCAACTTCATCTTCCCCTGTCTGAAAATGGCAGATGTTGAATCGCATCCGCTAAAAGCGTGAAGAAATAATATACAGTTGGCTCTCTGTTTAACGACGATCTACTTAACGACGATCTCTGTTTAAAGACGATATTTCCCAGTCCCGGCCCTTCCAACGTAAAAAAATTCTATTTAAAGACGACATTGTTTCTATTTAACGACGGATTTTTTTTCATGATAAACTTTTTCTTCAACATTTTATCTGCAGGAGGGGAACCTTCTGTGGGAGAAAACAAGCTTGGTTTCAATAACAGACCCGGAATTTCCTTGATGCTTACAATGTTGCAATAATAGACTTGTTGCAGTAAAAAAAAAGGGGGGGGGGATTACTGTTTCTTGGAAGATTGAATATTCTTTCATGGAGCTCTTAGTGCGGGAGCTGAATCACTCTATTGTCCCTACCATCTGTTGTCATGTGACTTGCGAACTGTCCAATAGCAGCCCTCTCTCACTGCTTCCGGGAAGCAGGTGTTCATGTTTAGAGAATTCATGATTGTGTGTAGGAGCTCATTCCAGTACGAATACGAGGTGAGTAGAGCAAAATGGCATCAAAGCGAAAGCATCTTACGCTACAGGAAAAGGGGGAAATTATTGAAGACTGGGCAGAAAATGTTGGAATAACAAAAGTCCAATTTGCAAGTTAATTTCAGCTACCCGTGTCTACTCTCAAAGGCATTTTAGCAAGCAAAGAGAAAATTCTTGAAGCAGCACAAAAATTTGGTTTGGGATCCAAATCCGAACGACAGAAAACTCAATGTGGCCGATCAGAAGAGTTTGATAAGACAGTCCTGCAATGGTTTCATGAAGCAAGAGCATATAACATTCCAATTTCCGGAGTGATATTTAAAGAAAATGCTATTGTTCTAGCAGAAAATCAGGCTTCGGCTGGTTGGCTAGCAAAGTTCAAAGAAAGATATGGGCTTGCATTTAAAAGCATATCTGGCGAAAGTGACTCAGTAGATGAAAAAATAGTGGAAGAATGGAAAATAGTGCTGAAGAGGATATTAGATGGATATGATGAGAAGAACATATTCAGTGCATATGAGACGGGTTAATTCTACAATATGGTGCCTAATAAAACTTTAACGTATATGGGCGAAAAGTGCATTGGTGGAAAACACAGTAAGGAACGATTGACTGCTTTACTGTGCACTAATTCGGATGGATCTGAGAAATTTCCACCACTAGTTATAGGCAAATCAAAGCAACCAAGGTGTTTTAAGAATATCCCCAAGAAACCTTGTGAGTACCGGAATAACAATAAAGCGTAGATGCCATCACAAATTTTTATTGATTGGATTAGAAAATTTGATGCAAAAATGCATGAAGAAAAGAGAAAAGTTTTACTTTTAATCGACCGTTGCACTGCACATACTCCAAATATCCCTGGACTTACAAATTTGACTATTCATTCCTTACCAGCTAATTGCACTAGCAAGTTGCAGCCATTAGACCTGCGTATCATTCGGACTATGAAAGCGTACTGCAGAAAGTCTTCTGCAGTACGCTTTCATAGCAGACCGTCGTTCTGTTATTAATTAGGAAATTAATGAACAATTCAGCTGACAGTATGAAAATTAGAAAATTTACGATCTGGGAAGCAATGCACATGATAACATCAGCATGGAAAAAAGCTTCTTCATCCACAATAAAAAACTGCTTTCGCGTTGCTGGAATTCACAAACTTGTAGTGGAACTTCAAATTACGGATGTAAAAATCAACGAAGATGACATTACCCCTGAAGAATGGAGAAGTCTTGTTGAAAATGAGGATATTTCAATTCAAGATTTCTACAATTTTGATGAAACTGTTTTAACAACTGATTACAGAAATGTAGAACAAGTTTATGAAGATATGGTAAACGAAAACACTGTGTCAGACGAAGAAGGTAAAGTTGAAGACACGGAAAACGAGACACTGCCACCGTCTTACACAGATGTAACTTCTGCTCTAGATGTTCTCCGACGCTATATTACATCGAATATGGAAGATGACACATTTAACATTTTAGAAAATCTGGAAAAGGGAATAACGAAAACAAAGCAAAAAAATGAAGCAATCATCACTTTTTGACTTTTTTAAAACCTAATTTATTGTATTGTTTGTACTCTTTTTTCAGTGTAATTTAAAATAACTTGTAAATAAAATAATAATGATAATAAAAATAGCTTTTATAAACACGCCAATATATTAAGAAATATATTGACAGTCCTAAGTCTGTAAAGTGTGAAGAGAAATGTTATTTTTTCACAAATTCTGTTTAAGGGCGATCTCTACTTAAGGACTATTTTTCACGGTCCCTTGAAAGTCGTTAAACAGAGAGCCAACTGTATTTTCTTTAACTTTGTTTGACATTTTAAAGTGTGTCGGGGAATAGAAGAGGGTCTCGGACTTTCCTTTTCCAGGCTTCATCAAAAACAACCGATCGCTATTAGGAGCTAATGCAGTAAGAATTACTAGAAGATCTATATCTTATCCTACCACAATCAACCATTCAGAGAGTGTAGAATTTTCTATAGCCATTCTGACAATGGTTGTGTCGGCATCCTCTGCAGCCTGTACGACAGCGATGTTTTCATGAGCAAATTTTTTAATTAGCATTGAGATGAGTCTTTTTTTGTTCCCTTCATTCGAGAGAAATTTTTCTTTTGACATTGTTAGTAACATTGTATCATCGAATTCAACGTTTGCTGCAATATACTTGTTCCTCCTAAGGCGTTCTGCAGATTTTGTTCTCTTCTCTGTAGGTCTTCTGGATAGCCATCAAATACTATGGCTGATCCCGCCCCGAAGTATTTTTTTACATTCTCCACGTATTCGTTGAAAACTGAAGAGAACTTTTTTCTTAACTCCCACGGTACTCTGTGAAGTAGAAACCCGCCGTCAATCACATAGAAAGCACTTCCGATGTTTGACGGAGTGTCCACCGGATCAAACAAATCATAGTAAACAGATTTACGTGATTTTCTCATCATTCCTTGTTCATCAAATAAAGATGGTGGGCAAGGTGCCATTTCATATGTAAAGTAATTTCTGAGTTCGGATTCAGTTTTTTATGAAATGCAATTTTCCTCTTTATCAGCCAATTTCGACTTGTACCATTTCTCAGTCAGGATCGTGTAACCTGTGTTCCTGAAGCATATTATACTGGGACTGAATCTGTTCTTACCAATTGTAACTATTATGTCGTCTCCATAAACACTCTCCAGTCTTTGTTTCAGAATGGGGGTTGTTGAGATTGGTCTACTGTAATCCTTGAGAATATCACTCAATACAAACATTGGTCTTCATTTTCTTCAAGGTAACTGCATATGTAATCCACTGCAGCCGTCACTTCTTCACCCTCTGGGCAACCCCCTTATTTCTTGATTGTACCCATCCTCCGAAATAATCTTTACAGCATGATCCATGATACCTTCCTTCAGATGCAACAAGATCAGTCTCAGTTTGAATTAAAAAAATAACAGCTTTACTCCATTCATCATTTTTCCTTATTGTTTTAGCTGCATCGATGATATTTTGCTTGAAATCAAGATTGGTCACTTCATGAACTTTTTCTCGTCGTGATTGGTTTAATTTTTTTGAAGTTTTATGAATTCATCGGAGGCATCTTTTCCACAAAACAGTGCCTCTTGAAATCAAACAACGGTTCATTCGACCTTCTAGAGTTGTTAGGACCAGAAGACTGTTCAGCTAGTGCAGCATCAATGTATGACTGCTTGTTGTAGATTTTTCTGCATTTTTCATGAACAGTTAACGAAGTCTTATCCTTCAAGAAAGCGTGTTTCTTATCCTTTCTTTTTTTACTGCTGTCAATGAAAGTTAGGATATCCTTTTCTTTCACTGTCGTCACCTGTCCTTGCAAACTATCACCACAGATGAAACACTGTGAATCCGCCGTACTTTTTCACAAAACGTCACTTCCACGCACACTGAAATGCAGGGATAACTAAAACTTGAAAATTAGTTTAACTTTACGGAAGAAAAAAATGGTGCACAAGATACTTCTCGGTGAGGAACAGGCGCAAAACTGAATAGGTTTTCAAACTGCGACTTGGGTATAGCAAGAGAGGAGCAGGGGGGGGGGGAGAAGAATGCATCTGTCTTTTGGGCGACACTCCTTCTGTCCCTTGGGGGATGTTGGTTTTGGTTCGCCAGCAGGAATGAAAAAGTAGACGACGTTTTTTGAAAATTGTTGTACCGGTGTTCGCATATACGGTCGGGTACAAGATTTGATACTTTATGATATCCAAATGTATTATTTATTTCATATTATGCATTTTACATTGCGAAAATAAGGTTTAAAAATCTAAAACATGATTTTTTTGAAAAATGAGAAAAAATTGTCGCTCTTTGAACTCACATATCTTCCTAACAACTTCACGTAATTTCAATATATGGTGCTCATTTGACGCAGAATTTTGTGTACTTTAATTTATTAAGTAGTAACATTTTCCTAGAAATGCATCGTTTAGGAGTTATTAGTGAAAAACTGTAAAAAGTCCGAAAATTTCGAGGTTTTTGGGACACCCCTCATAGAGCACAAGTAGAAAATTGGTGCAAACTTCAATAAACTCTTTTTACATGCAAATGGAGAGATTAAAACTTTTTCCAGCTTTCCGAGAATTATTTCGTCTACACACCTTTTTTTGGCCTATGTTGCCTGGCCTATATATCGTGTTTTCGAGGTTCATATTTTCCCCTCCTAGCAGCTTACACTATATAAAAACTTCCTGGACGGCAAGCAACTACTACAATATTAGAAAGAAAGAGAAAGTCAACATCATGTGCTTCACCTAAACTAATAAAAAAAGTAAAATCCATCTCATTTGCTTCACCAATACCAGTGAAAAAAATTAAATTAATGTCAAGTGCTTCACCCAACTCTGTAAAACAGTTAAAACCAACCTCACGTGCTTCTCAAAAATCAGCAAAAAAAAGTAAAATCACTTGCAGAGTCACCATCATCTACCAATAATAAACGCATATTGCAGCGGGAAGAAGAATTTTTCTTACATTAAGCTCAAATCTTGATCATGCTTTAGCATTTTTTATGAAAAACGTGATTGTCATTTATGAAACATATAATGTGATGTTTCAAAATGAAGAGCCGAAAATTCACAAGATGAGAAGAGAGTTATCGAATTTTTTTGAATTGTTGGCAATGTTTAGGAAAATATCTGTCATAACTAGCTCTAAATGTGTATTTAATGTGAAATTTGATGTATTTAAAAATCAGAAGGATGATAAAGCTTTAGTTATAGGATCCGAAACATCAGAATTTGTCAAAGAATTGTCTGAAAGCGAACTTTTACAGTTCTATTCTTGTGTTAGGAAATATTATACATCTTGTTGCTCTTTTTTTTTTTTTTTTTTCGATTCCGTCGCGCGCTGTGTTCCTTTTTCTTGGGAGGCTGGCAGCTATGTACTATGAATCACTCCCCCTTTTTTATCTAATCGTTTTTTGTTCATATAAGAAGGTTCCTTCTAGAGGAGTGTCCTACTTTTGATTTATTAAGAACATATATTGTGTTGTTTACATACCTGTACGATGTAGTCATTAATATCATATTTCTAAGTCAGCGAAATACATAGCTCATAGGAGATCTATAACTCCTTGAACCCTTATGAAGATTACTCGAAATCATTATGGAATAGGTTTTGGTTTGGTTTGGAGCGCTAAGGTCAACTTTTTGCTATACAATGGCTAATTAGACCGGGACCTACAGTTTAAAGCCGATTCCGAACGGCTACAAACATCCATGCGAACAGTGGGACTCGAACCCACAGGATCTGATCCGAATGTCAGCGCCCTAGCCATTCGGCCACCTTCTGGATTGTTTATAGGTATATGGATCAGAGCGACTATAATAATTAAAAAAAACAGACGTTCCCGATTCATATCCTCATGTTTGAGCATTTTTTAAAGTGCAGCTTAGTAGTCGATGTTATAATGGCTCCAGAATAAAATTAAGTGCAAAATAAGTGATGGGGGATCCGGGGCTCGCGGTCCTGGAATCGACTCCATTGCCAGCCAAGCTGTTTTTTAAGAGGGAGACAAAATCAGTATATATATCTTTGTGAGATTGCATTGCATACAAGAGTACGGTATAATTTAACTTTATACGTGGTCTCTCGGGTGTTCGCCCGTTTTGCAAGGATCAAATCACATCACATCCCCCAGTGTCAGAGTTACTCGCACCGAAAAAATATTAAATAATCAGAGAACTGAGCTATGAAGTTGTTGAGAGCTTTGAGATTGGTTTACATTTTTCGATGCGTTAACACTGTTGGGGATGTTGTAATGGGAACAGCTCATAATACACAGAGCTTGTTTACGAGGGTGAAGGTGGTTAATGACTGCTGACTCGATGAGTGAGAGACTCGTGACTATTGCCTTCACGTGTACTCATCTGAGATGGCACCGTAAAAAAACCGATTAAAGTCATCTGCGTGCGTGAAATGCCGTCTAAGTCATGACACTGCTTATTTGGTTATTTCTGATGCACCCATTCGTATATATTACGAAAGACAATATCGGACGAAGAAACTTGGGCTTTAAACAGAATCTGAGGCGAAATTTATCGTAAATTTACGACAACTCTAATTTTAGAATCAGACAGACATCCCAACACAATTTGCTTCGTTACATCACTTTGAGAATATTATATTGAACTCATCTGCTAGACCAAAATTTATGAAAACTGTCTCTCCTGGATGAGTTTTCTTAATTATTACGAACGAAGTTAAATAAGAGACATACTGATTTGTGATGGTAAAAAATAATGCTTTCTTTTATCCTAGGTTTGCGTTTCCTTTATTCCTGTTATTTATACACGTATTTATATATGCCTATTTAAGAATTAGAATATAAACACATCTATATATACTTGGAATGGTCAACAAGTAAACAAGGAAGGTTTTTAAGCCGTTAGTTGTTTTATAATGTTAAAATTCTACGTTCCTCTTATAACTAGATCCTTTATTACTTTTCATTTTCACTGAATACTGTTTTTTAGCTTGTTCTGATACTTTCAAGCAGTGTGAATGCGGAGCAATTTAGAACAGAGAATTAGAAACCTCACTACATATTAATATAACAGCTAATTTTTTAGATGTAAGTAAAGTAGTTAGATTTGGGTTTTTTGAAAAGAAATTATTGAATATATGAAATTTTATCTGTAAACGATTTTCGATTCAAAGTAAAAAATAATCGATAGAAATAATTATAATAAACTGTAATACAGAATAACATAAAAAAATTAAATAAATGTCAAGAAAATAAGAATGCGTCAGTGAGAGATTTTAAGTCTGCTATGTACTAACCCCATTGGATTCGCTCACCTCAATGTTAACCAACTTGGATTCAAAGATTTTTTTTTAAATTGTGCTCCGTCATAGAGAAAGAAATTTTACATTTGTGTACATTTTTCGTTTAAAAAAATGCAATTAATATTTTAAAATTTAAATTATTCAGGGAAAAATCTGGTATAGTGTGTTTTAAACGCTCATAAATTCCTTCGGTGGACGAAATTTATAAAATGAATCCTGTAGCGCTTTGCAGAAAAGTTCAGGCTATCTGACAATACCAATTTTATTTGATTATCAGCATTTATGTACCTGTAAATAGTTGACAAAAATATATTTTAAATAAAATATTTGGGCAGCGCTTAACCCCCCTATAGAGAGAGAGCCATTACAATCCCTCAGAATGTCAATCCTAACGGGGTGAAATTCTCGATTTGTCAACTGGACTCCTCCCACCACAAGAGTCTGCAAGAAGAGGAAAAGGGAAATACGATTTTTTTCTTAGTACATAGCAGCCTTAACGTAAATTTTCATTAAAGTTTAAACTTTACATTTATACTGATATAGGGCAGATATAGACTTGTTCACATTTGTCTAATCATTAAAGATTTTTTACGGCTGGAAAGTTAGTTAATCGCAGAGGTCGTCTAGACCTTGAAAGTTGGTATCAGAAGTTGACAAAAATAGCCTTCTCTGACGTATATCTACAATTAGAAATATTTTAAATTGAAGTAAATTGAATAGTGTGGCATATGTAAATAATGACAATAAAAACACTTAAAGTGATATCTGTATCTGAATAACAATGTTGTTAAAATATTCTTACCTTGTGTCCTAGCCAGTCATCATGCCGTGGTTCTGTAGGTAACTGGTCTGCTTCTGCATTTAGATCTGTCACAACATCCTGAAGCATAATTCATACAGCTTATTATCAGTGTTTGTTATTTCATTTCTTATGAATGATACTATTAAAATAAATAGAATAAAAAATATTTTTTATTTTGGAGCAAATTCCATTATTGTACCTGCAACGATAATGTTCCTCTGATTGATATTACTACTGTTCTTTTCTCGTGATCCAATGCTACAAAGAAAGGAGTTTCTCCAATCTATACAGAGAAAAGACAAAAAAAATCTCAAAAGCCCTTTTACAATTTTACACGTAATTAGGAAAATTCTATACCATAATATAATGTTCTAATTAAAAAAAAATTACATCAGTTCAATACAAGATTAAGTGAATGAAATATTGCTGACTACGTTTGACGATAATTACAGAAAACCACAAATTATGATATGTAAAATTTCTAGAAAAGGTTATGAGTGAGCGATTTTACTAATTTTACTTACTTCGACGTGGTAAGTTGCGAACACAATTTCCATGTTTTGCTCCCGACAGAGGCGTCTTAATGCAGCATAGTTACACGAACAGCAATTGTCCTCAACAATGGTGGCAGACTCTGCTTGCTTTTTCGCGTCTGTTGCAAAGCAATAACACCTATAATTTAGGAAACAGATTTTTAAAAATTGCGTTCATTTAAAATTACGGAAAATCTGACTTAACGCATGGAATTCAGATATTCAGTAAACGCCGTTTATCATAAGTGTATCACACTTTTAGAGATCTAAAATGATAAGAATTTACTCTGGAAATATTAAATAGTTTTAATTTATTGTGAGGAAATGGTGGGAAAATATGGCACCCTCGCAACGCCGGAGTGGATCAGCTGGAAGAGCATCCGTCAATGGATGAGAAATGCGTCTTCGATTCCCTCAACTGGCAGAATGTCGTTACTTGGCATTAGGGATGCGACATCGATAACAAAACCTCGCTGTTTTGAAACATCGATGTTCAATATTAAAACATCGATGCTAATAAAACATCGCCCCAAAACCATCGATGTTTTTAAACATCGATGTTTTAGAACATCCATTTTTTAAAAACTGGTTTAGTAAACTTTATCATTAATGTTACTTCCGTTAGTCGTGGGGGGGGGGGGTGATTTAATTTTACTCTCTGATTGGGCTGTCACAAATGACAAAAACTTGGTTGTTTTTGCCTTGGGCTACATTGATGACTCAAAATTCTCGTTGTAACTATCGCCATGTTTTGCCTTCAAATGTCCATATAAATTCGTGGTATTGCCAGAAGTTTTGAGGGACTTTAGGCAAATATTGCATTTTGCCAATTTGTCAGAGGTTTTGCAACAATATTTCCAAACAGTACTTTTGGGAGGCATCTTACTAATAATATTAACGTCAACTTATATAAAACAGAACAAAACAAAAACTTAAATGGCTGCTCTCGTATATACTATTTATAAAATAAAACCCCATGGAAGGTTCTGGAGTATCAGGAACATTCCAAGCGCTCTGATTGGTTCATTGGTTGTTGATTGCCATTTGTCTGTTTGCTAAGGAATCGTTCCCTCTTTTGTATTCGTCCTTTTCAGAATTCCAACTTACAGTTACTGAGTGTGAAAATTATGTTACGTGGTAAATTTTTTTTATTATAGTACTTTTACATTAAAAAAAAATACATCGAGACAACGTAAAACATCGAGCAAAAAACATCGATGTTAAAAAAACATCGGCTTCAATAAATCGATGCTAAAAACATCGATGTCTTTATCAAAACATCGATGTTTTGAAAACATCGACATCGATGTCGCATCCCTACTTGGCATTTGGAAACGAATCCTGATGGACAATACTTATTTTGTTAATGGGTGATAAGTTGGTGGTGAAAACTCATAACCGTCGAAAAAAACGTATGTATTACTCGCATCTTACATCTTTAGCCTAGATACAGAGAGGGGGAGTAATTAGAAAAAAATAACTTATTTAAGGCTTCCTCACGAAATTGGATAGCTCAGCAGGGAGAGCATACATTATGACTCGAGACAATACCAATCTGGAATCCGGTTGAGAGGTGTTTCGAGAAATTAAGAAAAAACAAATCTATAGTTTGAAAAAATTCATTCTGGAAATTTATCAAGATGTTCTTTAAGTGTATTGCATTGATTAAGAATTTTGGACGAAAGGTTCTAAGCTGTAGAATTAAATGGTTTTATTCCTCCAAAATTTCCTGTATTGAGAAAAAAAATAGTTTATCCATTTAAAGATAAGTTCTTTCTTTAATATTCTAAACTAGTGGTTAGCCCGTCAAAAATGACGTGTTAATTTTAATTTTTATCAATTTACATCTGCAAAGTCGATATTATTTGTATACTTAAGAGCTTCTCTAATTTCTTTTATTTAAATTATACACATTTTAATTATTTAAAATTTAAAATAGTAATCGGAGGGTGATAAAATTTATATCACGAGAAAGATCATAAAAATTCCTTTAAAACGAAATCTTTTTCAAATCTTTACCTCTATTTTCTGATTTTAAGTGAATTTTTAAAGATTAATTTTTAGAATTTAATTTATTAAATGCTGATAACGTGGTTTCTTTTCTTTTTGATACTTTAAATTAATTTATCGTCACATACATAACAACGATATAAATTGACAAAATAAATATATTTTCTTTCTTTCTAATGCGGCAGACGATTGGACATTATCCAATTCTTCTACATTATTTTGCTTATAAAATATCCGTTACGATTTTTTTATAATTTTTTTTTGCATTAATTGCATACATTGACCATTGTATTTAATTTGAATGTACTCCGTAGCGAAGTACTAATTTTTACATATCACTACGCATGCGTCGAGGTTGCAACTTTCCGAAAATACTAAATTTGACATTATTGTAATATCTGGTTAAAATATATATATTATATGGTTAACATATAAATATATATACGTTAAAATAATAATATAATGAAAAACTGTTTTATTGTAAAGAAGATTCTCTGATTCAATTTTTATTAAATTAACGACGATGAATGAATCACGGTGAATGAATGACTCTCTCGTGTTTACATTTGAGTATATAAAAGTTCCGAGTATATAAAATGAATGCTTCTTATTAATTTACATGAAACACTATGTTAACTCGAAAGGTGGATAGAAGAGATAATTCGAAAAGAGATAATTCTCTATTGAATATAAATATCACAACGAAAATGCATTACAATGAAAGGATATTTTATGCTGAGAACAATTTTAAACGGTTGCGAGCTGTTTTGAAACTGTCATAACTGTTTATTACAGCCGTCTAAAAATAGAAATAAAGTTGATTTGTGTCTATATTACGTTGTTTCTAATAAATTATTTGGGTTTAGATAGCAAATAATCTTTTTTAACTTTACTTTTAACTTGTTAAGCCTAACTCATAAAACAAAATGGATGCCATAGGCTGATAAATTTATGAAGCGGTCGCTCCGGAAGCGTTCCAGAGGTACAGAACTGGGCTATTATTAGGATAGATAGGAAGAGAATCTCGCCACCTTTTCCTCTCTCTTTCTTTGTATATATATATATATATATATATATATATATATATATATATATATATATTGTAGCGAACTGAGGTTCGTAGTGTCAACCAGAAGATGATTTAAACACACCAGGTATACATCACTCATTTCATAAACAAAACAAATGCAATTTATTAATAAAATTGATGATGATGAGATATGTACACTGCACAGATGTAAGATGAACTTCGTAACTTAAGTGATCACACTCGATTTAATCGGCGTGGGGCGGAGTAAGAACATAGAAGTCCGCTAAGCTAGCAGAACTGGCTCTGCTTCAATGATGAAAAAACGGCACTTCTCCTGACGGGAAAGGGCTCCCCAATAATATCAACGGCGGTGACCACTGCACACACCCGGTAGCGATGAAAATATTAAATTAAGGAGAAAGGACTCCTCACTGGAAAATAAGGTAGCAAAGGCTCCTTCCACGAAGACTGGTCTCCGACAAATTAGTGGAGTATGTTTACTCCTGCAGGAACTAGATCGTCGCTGCAAACAGTCACAAGGGACTCTGAACCGGTAAGGGCGGCAAACCCGGCTGCTCTTAGAACTGGATCCGCTACGTGTCAGGAACTAAAAAGACGCAAGCCACGACTGAGGGGTCCATTCTCTTTTTATAGAAGACCTCCACCGGATATTGCATCACTCTCCAGAAAGTCGAACGATCTAGAACAAGTGAGCAACGGAAATGGGTTTCCTGGGGCGATAATGAAATATTTTCCCCGGGTCTAAAGCGGCCGCCTTTTTAGTTTGTCCTCCAAGCCACTTCAAAGAGTCTCAAAAGGGCCGCTTCGGTAAAATGCGAAAGGCACGAGTCCTTTTGTTTAGGCACGCGACGCCTCCAGGATGCTGCTTAACAATTGATAGTTCATGAATGAAAGCACCTGGGGGTCTCCTGTCATTTATAATTAATATCAGCGGCGTCACCCGGTGGCGATGACTAAATCAAGAAAAATGACCACGTCCCCTAAGGTCCTGTGGAACAAGTCTATCGGATGAACAAAAGGAAAATTGCCGTCAGCATATTGCCACCCAAGTCGAAAATCTTTTGATGGGTCTCAGGCCGAGATAGAAGAATTTCTTTTGTTAACGGAGAGGTTGAAATGCAATACTCTACATAACCCCCCTGCCGTTAAAGTTTTCAATGTGGTTGCATATTGAAAACCAACGTTTCGTGTGGGTGGTTCCCAATTCTGCTATCTAATGTATCAGTTCCAACAGTTTTTTTTCTACTACACAAAAAAAAATACACAATTCTAACAAGTACGTACACATGCACTAACTGGATTACTAAATACAAACACAAATAAATTCATGGTACTAACAATTAATTCTCTAGGTTACTACATTTACAAATCTAGGTAATTCGCGGACGTTTAAGGAATGTATCTGCTTAAAGCGTCAGCGTTTGTATTCTGTCTTCCCGGCTTGTGTTCTACCCGAAAACAAAATTGCTGCAACATAAGTTGCCACCGAAAAAGACGGCCATTTGAACTGGCATTCTTCTTGAGCCATACCAATGGGTTATGGTCGGTCACGATTTTGAATTCGCTTCCGTCCAGATAGTAGTGAAGTTTTTTTAACGCGAATATGATCGCCAAGCACTCTTTTTCTGTGGTGCTGTATTTCCTTTCGGGCTCAGAGAACTTCCTACTCAGGTACAGGATAGGATGTTCCTTATCACCTATTTGTTGGGCCAACACTACCCCGGCTCCCAGATCGGATGCGTCCGTTTGGACAATAAATGGAACAGAAAAATCAGGAGCTCGTAGCACAGGTGTTTTTATAAGAGCGTCTTTCAAAGTGGTGAACGCTGCCTCGCAAGCTTCGTCCCACACAACCGCCGCGCGTTTCTCCCGTCCTTTTAACGCATCGGTTAAGGGGGCCGCTATCATAGAATAATTTGGAATATAGTGCGCGTAATACCCAGTGAGACCCAGAAATGCCCGTATACTCGTCTTTGTCTCTGGCCGGGGAAATTCCCTAATGCATTTTACCTTTAATTCGGCGGGATTTCGATAACCTCCGCCGACCATGTGCCCCAAGTATTTTACATGGTTTTGGGCGAACCGACATTTCGATGATTTGATTGTGAGCTGCGCTTGCGCTACACGACTTAACACGATATCTAAATGCTTCAGATGCTCGTCCCAGGTCTTAGAAAATATCGCGATGTCGTCGATATATGGAACGGCATACTCCTCACACCCATTTAGAACGTCAGCCATGAGCTTACTGAAAAAGAAAGGTGCGTTTTTAAGCCCGAAAGGCATCCGCAAAGGCCTGAATGTCCCGAATGAGGTGACAAAAGCCGCAATGCGTTGGGCCCTTTCTGTCAAGGGGATTTGCCAATACCCCTTTGCAAGATCGAGTATTGTTATGAAATCAGATCCTGCAACTTGTTCAACCCTTTCCTCTATGTTGGGGAGGGGGTAATATTCGGTGCGAATTATTTCGTTCAACCTACGATAATCAATACAGGGTCTCGGCTCACGACCATCGGTTTCTACCAAAATGATAGGCGAGGTATAATCAGACTCACCTACTTCTATCACTCCTAATTTTAACATTTTGTCAATCTCCAACTTCAAGATTTCGTTCTGTCGGTGTGACGTTTTGTATGGTCTAGACCTAACGACCTTATCCGAGATCAGCTCTATGTCATGCGTAACTTTCTCGGTTTTTCCTGGGTTATTAGAAAAAATATTTGCATGGCTACACAATAATTTCTTTAATTCCCTTTTTTGAGTGAGATTTAGACGAGCGTCAAGTTCGCTCTCGCGCACAATCTCCTCGTAATCGAAATCGGTAGCACCGGTTTCAAAAACGTGGATTGCGAAATCATCCTCAGTACCAATTTCGACTTTACCTTCATAAACCCAATTTATAGTTTCGGGACGCCTGATATAGGGCTTCAGCATATTAATATGGTAAATGCTGGATTTCTGTCTAGGTCCGGGAGTTTGCACTCGATAATTCGTCTCGGATATGCGAGCTTCAATTTTCGCTGGGCCTATCCACTTCGGCGCCATTTTGCTAGGTCGAGATAAAGAGAAAATCAGAACTAAATCTCCAACCTCGAAATGCCTTTTAACTGCGCTCTTATCATACGCTTCCTTACGCTTAGATTGTTCTTCACCCATTTTCTGAGCAGCTAATTCTCGCGCTCTTTTTAATCTATTCACTAGGGTAAGGACGTGCTCTGTCACGGGTCTCTCTTCCTCACAACCTCCCATCCAACCTTCGTACAATAAAACTTCGGGTGTTCGTAGGTTTTTTCCATACAACAGTTCCTTCCTGAATACCTGTGGGACAACTAAAGGACTTCGTGTATCCCCAAAGTGGTCCCTCTGTTGTTTACACAATAACCCGTTTATCACTACATAACCCTTCTCGCCGGTTTGACTTGGACTTTCGACTTTTTTTAACAATGCGGCCAATTCTACACATTCCCGCTGTGCGTCTGCGAATTTCTCTGGGGAAACATTTAATAGACTCAACGCTGGGTCTTCGCGGTCGAGGGGGGGGTAAAACTAACAAATTCGCCTGTTCCTCCCTTTCCAGTTGTGTCAAAACGATTGACTCCCCATCTGAGGGACTATTGTCCGAACGCTCTCGAAGAGAATCGTTTGACTGAAGCGTCTGTGTACAGCTCTCTTGACATTTGGAACGCGAGCGCGTTATTGCATTGATTTGCATGCTCTTAGAGTTTTGTTGACCCTGTCTTAGAAGAGCTGCCGTTTGATTTCCCAGTATGTATCTTTGTTGATTTGACCTGTCGCTAATGACACAGGCCTTTGTTGTTATATTTCCATACTGGGAGTTCAGAATTACGCGCGCTAGGGGCACGTTAATGGCACGAGTGTCTAACGGCTGAGTGAGCCAGACTGTTTCGCCGAGGTAGTCGTCGGGCGAAATAAATCTTTTACAAACCAGATCAATCGTACTACCCGTATCTCTAAGTATCTCACATACCTGGCCGTTCACAGTCCCTATACTCACATATGGTTTTAAGGGATCTGTGATTTCCAAATCGGCACCTATGGAGTTAACCTCTTCTTTTTTTGTTAATAACGGACACTGGGGCTTAATATGACCGACCTCGTGGCAAAAATAGCACTTAATGTCTGTCACACGCCTTTTGTCGAACTCTTTATGGTTCCATTCTTTACGGCGGTTTTCCTTTGGGCGAGGGGAGCTCACCTTATCTAAATTTCGTTCGGGTTCGTGTTGTTCGGGGGATTTTTCAACTTTCTCTCCCGTTTTTACAGCCCCAAACATTTTACGTTGGTCGGGCGCGCGTCCCTCGAATTTCTTCGGCTGGTTGGGGGGCTTACCTGTTTTTCTGATAAGCTCAAACTGATCCGCGTCTTTGACCAAGGTTTCAGGGGACGTGTAATTCTCCCAATCCCTTATATTTTGCTCCCGGATTTCACTTCCCATTTTCCGTTTCAATTGGTCGACCAGAAAGAGATCTTTTAACGACTCAAAAGTTGTAACACCGAGACCCTCTAACCAACCTTCGAAATACGTCTTTATTTCGAAAAGATAATCTTTCCATAGGGTTCCTGGCTTACGCTGGTGTCTAACAAACTTCTGACGAAAAGCTTCAGGACTGAGCCTGAATCGCTCGAGAAGCACGCTCTTAACATGGGAATATTTTTGTGTGTCCTCGACTTTTTCCCGTAACACAATGGCCGCTACTGATAATGGTAACAGGCTAATTAAACTGCCTGACCATTCAGCTTCCGGTATTTTTAAATGCTGTGCCTGCCGTTCAAAAAGGCAAAGGTACAGGCTTATATCAGTTTCTTCCGGGTCGAATTTTTGCATTATGTGCCTTAATGAGTGTCCCGCAGGTCTCGGAGGACTAACAGACGGGCTTTCTTGGGGGGCTTCCCTACTCAGTCTTAATTTGGCTAGCTCAAACTCTCGCTCTTGTTGAGCTAACCTATCCTCCCGTTCTTGTTGAGCTAATTCATCTTCCCGTTTTTGCCGGGCTAACCGTTCTTCCCGCTCTCGTTGCTCGTTTTCTATACGGGTCTCCATAATTTCAGCTAACAACCCTTCAGCCAATTTTACATTGTAATCTGCTGAACTTTCAATTTTTTTGATTATCTCAAGCTTCAGCATTCCCAAATCTACCTCACAACTCATTTCTATAGCGAGGTTAACTAAGTCCTCTTTCTTTGCACGAACAAGGGAACCCATGTTTGACAGAATACAAAGCTATTACAATACTACACAGAATACTACACACTATTATAAACCCTGAGGTAGTAATTACATTAAAACCTGAACACAAAATGCAACTACACAACACAATCAATTAACGTACACATGCAATGTATTAACAAATATGAACTAAATTACTTTTAAAATTCCGCTTGCGATGTTACTATTTTAAGGTTCATAAAAGATAAATCACTTTGCTTTTAACATATCACAACAATACACAATGCAAAATAGTTAAACACAATGTAGTTACACTATTTCTTTTTGAGCACAGTTACATTCCTTAATTTCTGAGAACTAATTTAACACACTACTATTTCAATAACAATTCTACTTTACACAATAACACTAGTTCTTATTTTACCTCAACTTAAAAAATTTTTAACACCTTTTAAGTTCAGATCAAGCTATTAATTACGGTTATTAAATTCAACAATTTAATTCTCCTAATTCTGAGAAAACAACCAAAATATTATTTTACTAAACTACTGTTGGATACCAGCACAAAAGAGAAACAGAATGGTACTCACAATTTGATGTGAAGACTGGCATCTAGTTGGCACTGCAGCAAGTTTATCAGATGGCACAAGAACGTCAAACGTTCTACTCTAATTCACAGGATACACACACCCGCGATAGCACTTTCACACAGTCTCAGTTCTGAAACACGCGCGAATGTCACTAAGGAAAATAACACTGCAGCAGTTTAGCAGATTTCACAAGAACGTCAGCCGCTCTACACTACTTCACAGGATACACACCAGCAATAGCACTTTCGCACAGTCACAGTTCTGAACACACGCGACTGTCACTAAGGAAAACAAAATGTTCTTACTCTCGCTTTTTTTTCGTCAGAACGCTGCCACCAAAATTATGAATGAATATATACCTTCTGTAGCGAACTGAGGTTCGTAGTGTCAACCAGAAGATGATTTAAACACACCAGGTATACATCACTCATTTCATAAACAAAACAAATGCAATTTATTAATAAAATTGATGATGATGAGATATGTACACTGCACAGATGTAAGATGAACTTCGTAACTTAAGTGATCACACTCGATTTAATCGGCGTGGGGCGGAGTAAGAACATAGAAGTCCGCTAAGCTAGCAGAACTGGCTCTGCTTCAATGATGAAAAAACGGCACTTCTCCTGACGGGAAAGGGCTCCCCAATAATATCAACGGCGGTGACCACTGCACACACCCGGTAGCGATGAAAATATTAAATTAAGGAGAAAGGACTCCTCACTGGAAAATAAGGTAGCAAAGGCTCCTTCCACGAATACTGGTCTCCGACAAATTAGTGGAGTATGTTTACTCCTGCAGGAACTAGATCGTCGCTGCAAACAGTCACAAGGGACTCTGAACCGGTAAGGGCGGCAAACCCGGCTGCTCTTAGAACTGGATCCGCTACGTGTCAGGAACTAAAGAGACGCAAGCCACGACTGAGGGGTCCATTCTCTTTTTATAGAAGACCTCCACCGGATATTGCATCACTCTCCAGAAAGTCGAACGATCTAGAACAAGTGAGCAACGGAAATGGGTTTCCTGGGGCGATAATGAAATATTTTCCCCGGGTCTAAAGCGGCCGCCTTTTTAGTTTGTCCTCCAAGCCACTTCAAAGAGTCTCAAAAGGGCCGCTTCGGTAAAATGCGAAAGGCACGAGTCCTTTTGTTTAGGCACGCGACGCCTCCAGGATGCTGCTTAACAATTGATAGTTCATGAATGAAAGCACCTGGGGGTCTCCTGTCATTTATAATTAATATCAGCGGCGTCACCCGGTGGCGATGACTAAATCAAGAAAAATGACCACGTCCCCTAAGGTCCTGTGGAACAAGTCTATCGGATGAACAAAAGGAAAATTGCCGTCAGCATATTGCCACCCAAGTCGAAAATCTTTTGATGGGTCTCAGGCCGAGATAGAAGAATTTCTTTTGTTAACGGAGAGGTTGAAATGCAATACTCTACAATATATATATATATATATATATATATATATATATATATATATATATATATATATATATATATATATATATATAAGTAAAATCTTGACTATAATACGCACCTTTTTTTCACATTTTAGTCCGCAAAAATGAGGGTGCGTATTATACTCGTGTACAAAAAAATGTAGCTTTAAACACTGAATAAATGACAAACAATAGATGAGTTGTATTCTAGTGAAAGTGATTAAGCCTGATAATTTCACTATATTGTTTGTTTTGAATTAAAAATTTAAGTTTTTTTCTACCGAATTTGACTTTTTCATTTATTTTTATTGCAAATTTTATTTATGTTAATAAATATTTGTACAATTTTTTAATAAAATATTGAAAAGTTATGGGTGCGTATTATAATCGAATTTTAATTTTTTCCGAAAATTTCACTCAAAATCAAGCATGCGTATTATACACGTGGGCGTATTATAGTCAAGATACGTAGATTTTACGGTATATATATACATATATATAATAGTATCAATAATGCCAACAGACGAAATTGGGGAATTTCTAAAGAGTTTGATATTAGCAAAATACATTTCTTGTTGACTATTTTTGCTTTACAAAACACTTTACAAATTATTTTACAGTTACTTTACAAAAACTAATTCCTTTTCCAAATTAATGGATTTTTCCAATTTTCAATTTAACTATCCCCGTAAATACCAGTTTATTTTTCCTTTGATTAATATTTCCTTGTACTGTTTAATGTTTCAGTATTCAATAAACTAGGGAAATGGTTATAATTTTAGTTTTCCTTTTTGAAAAAGTCATTGCTCTTCGGTTGTTGTCTAAAAAAGTTGGCTATTTTAAAAACTGGTTTTTATTTTAATAAAATATACGCCATAATCATCGTGTAACAATGAAATTGATTACACCGTGATTATTTCATCTATTAGAATTTATTAGTCGCAATAAAATACAAGAGGAAAGGGATAATAAAGTAGCAAACTATACGATGGTCGTTTAGAGAACAGGGATGCCGGTCAATCTAATAATACTATCGCGTTTTCTTTATAGACCCACGAACCTTAATATCAAACATAACACACGCTTTACCAAGCTTGGTATTTTTCTTGGCATACCTTCGCAAATGTCAATAATATGTTATCTTATTTATAGAGCGACATATTTTATCAAATTTTTTAGTTTTACTCAAGAGGAAAGCGTGTTAACTCCTCGACAGCTAAAGACGAAAAATATGTCCTCTTTTATTTATTCCCTAAGGCCTTACTATAGCTGACATACAAGTTGATTTTCCCCTTTCACTTCCTGTCGTATAAGTATTGAAGAAAATCAGTTTTCCATCGAGAAAATTTGAGTGAGGATGTTATGTCTGCCGATTTTCGTGCTCATGTCTGTTTCCGTACTTACCGAGAATTCAGAAAAGAGACAAAGGCTTGATACCTGAAATAAAGTTCTGGGGATATAATACAAAGAATTTCCTGTCAGTTTCTTTTTGTATTACGATAATATTTGTTCTTATGCTTTGAATGAAGGTCACATCCTTATCTAGAATTGAAGCATTTTACCGCCTACAGTTAGGAAAAAAGTAAAGTGAATGCTTGAAAATTTACAAAATTTAACTATAACAAAGAGGTTAATATCTATTAAATTTTGTATATAAACGCTGGTATGCTGAAACATTGTAAACAGAGTCGTTATAAAATAAATAACTTCGACTATCGCATAACAACTGCTCATTAGAATGTCAAAGATATTTCAAAGACCCAAGTTGAACCTTAGGTCTTATAGTGAACTTATTGAATGCAAAAGAAGCAATTAAGTTTAATGAAAACTGCCGATCTTTAATCTTTAATAATATGTATCAGTAACGTTTTTAGATTTAGTTGAGATTTTTTGTTCCAAAATTTTCTCTCAAATTCCGTTTTGATATGTGGGTGTGAATTGCGTAGCGGTGGAAAATCGCAACTTATCGCAATCTACTGTCCTGCCTCTTGAAAAGTTTATGCAGATTTCCAGCTCAAAGTACGCCAGCATCAAGCATAAACTTCACTTATAAAACTTCATTTCCGCACATTAGCTGACATTAGAAAAACACGTATCTGTCAACTGATGAGCTTGTCCGTCATCGGGCAAATTAAGACCACTGGAACAAAGTTGTTAGTCTATATATATAAAACAGTTCCGTAACTGACTGACTGACTGACTGACTGACAGATAACGCACAGACTAAACCGCTGGACCTAAAGGGCTGAAATTTTGCATGGTGATTCTTCTTATAGTGTAGGGGTGCACTAAGAAAGATTTTTGAAAAATTCTTCTTAGATTTTTTAAAATTAAATTTTAAGCTGTTTTAAGTTTGCTGTTTTAAGTAAGCTGTTTTAACTTTTTTTAAGTTTGCATTTAAAATAATAATTTGAGGGTTATAAAATTTATATCACCGGAAATATCATAAAAATTCCTTTAAAATGAAATGTTTTTCGAGTCTTTACCTCCATTTTCTGAATTTTGGTGAATTTTTAAAGATTAATTTTCAGAATTTAATTTATAAAATGCTGATCACGTGATTTCTTTTTCTGGTACTTTAAAAAAATTTATCGTCACGTGCATAAAACTAAATAGACAAAAAAAATATTTTTTTTGTTGCTAATGCGGCAGACGATTGGACATTATCCAAAAAAATATTAAAATGCAGTTAAAGAAATGTTCCTCAAACTGTACTATTCTTTAGTATATCCTATTAGTTTTATTTGAATATTTTCTTGTACATTATTTTGTCTATAAGAATATCCCTTACGATTTATATATATATATATATATATATATATATATATATTTATTTATATTTATTTTTTTGCCATTAATTGCATACAATGACCATTGTATTTAATTTGAATGTACTCCGTAGCGAAGTGCGGGTTTTCAGCTAGTTGTTTATAAGATACGTGTTTTTTTATGTCAGCTAATGTGCTTTTCCACAAACAAGACACCTGCGCCCACTACAGTATTCAACTCGGTGCATGCAGATTCAAATTATTTTTCCCTTCTTTAAGCGTTTCTATATGAGAAAAAACAATTAAACTCAGAATTCCCACTAATCTATCATAGACTGTAAAAATATTTTCATTGCAGTCATGATTCTGCCTATTTCAGTTTTGGTTTAATGAGTTATATTAAATTGATTTTAAGACCGTTTTTCACTTACAAATAAGCCCAATTTTCCTAAACTTACCGGTTGAAATCCATGGGTTAGAATGTGGAAGAATAGTGTCTTTAAATTCTGATAGGGGAAGAAGAAAAACCCCGAACTTATATATTTTACCCCCAAGATTTATTAGAAAAGATAATTGGGACGTCGATGATTTTTTACTTTCTGATAAATAGTGCATGGCATTTTTTGGAGGGCAACGTTATCAGTCGTTTTTATAGGTTGAAAAGTCGACTTTGGGGCAAATGTGTAAAACCACTTCGCGTGTCATCGCCAGACTGACTTTAACACCTTCATGACGAAACCATGTCATGGAACCTCTGAAATGAGCACCATAATGTAAGTTAGCGGTATAGATTTTGTATTAAAGAGATGTATTGGCATAAATTATAGTCCAATTCAAGACGATTTATGAAGCTAATACTCATCAACGTATGAAGTAAAGATGTAGAAACTGTATGCATTCAACTCATGCTTGCAGCCTCATAACTTCATGATCCTACTATAAGATTATATTTTTGATTCTATAGCATAAAAATGATTTTGGTTGCAAACACAGACACTGATAACATATTTATATATAACTACATTTATTACCTTAAGTACGGGCATAGTTGACAACACCCTGTTTTTTGGATCATCATAAACATTGGCCAGCCGTAGACAGCTAATGCATAATGAAAGTAATGCGTAATTGTCAACACTTCTTCAGCTATAGCCTGGGAAAATTGTACACGAAAAAATTATAATTATGACAATAATTATTAGTTTTTAGTTTTATAATATAAGCAACATAAAGCATTAAAGGAAACATACAAAAATTTGGTTTTTCAAGTTAATGCATTAGTCAAAGGTATAATCTATCTCTATATATAAAACAGTTCCGTAGCTGACTGACTCACTGACATACAACGCACAGACCAAACCGCCGGACCTAAAGTGCTGAAATTTTGCATGGCGATTCTTCTTATAGTGTATGGGTGCACTAAGAAAGATTTTTGAAAAATTCTTAGATTTTTTTATTAAAATTTTAAGCTGTTTTTGTAACATTCTTTAAAGTTTTCATTTAAAATAATAATCTGAGGGTTATAAAATTTATATCAAGAGAAAGATCATAAAAATTCCTTTAAAATGAAATCTTTTTTGAATCTTTACCTCCATTTTCTGATTTTAGTAAATTTTGAAGTAGTTTTCAAAATATGATTATGTGTGAAGTAGTTTTTAAAATCTAATATGGTTTTCTAAAATTAATCATGGTAAACTGTGAAAGTTGAATGTTCATCCATAATTCAGGGTTTCAGTATTAAAGTGATATAGAACAAGATCAATAAGCATCCATAATCATTGTCAATGTCCCATGATGTTTAATCAATAATATAATGATATTTTTTATTCAGAGTATTAAATAACTGAAAAATAATGAGTGTTACTGTGAAATTTAATATCTGTACCGAGATTTTAAAGTAGAATATGAGTAGAATCAAAATCAAATGCTAAAAGTGGTTATTAAAAGATAATTTCTTAAGACATACTTACAGGATGGGTAATATCGAGGAATCTCGTGGCCGGAGTAATAGGGACGCCAGACAAAAACTGATACGTGTCGTCTTCTGGCTACAATATTCAAAACATTTTTTACAGCTGCGAGTAAATAAAACCAATTATAAATAGGCAAACATAGGCAAAAAAAAATTATAAAAAATCAAAAATATGATTTTGAAGCTAATGTAGATAGTAAGTTTGAATTACAATGTTTTGTACAATGAAGTGTAACTATTAGTTATCATTACTTTGCGAAATAGATAAAAAAACTCTCGGTTTAATTATCCAAAACTTATCACGTAAATACTACTTGTTGTTCAGTTCTTACAAAAGAAAGATTAATATTGGTCAATATACTATTTCTATAAAATTTTAAATGTAAGTTTAACTTTTCGCCCAAAAATATTTTCCATGAGTTGTATGTTTGTTATTCTATTCAATTTTTCCAGTTGCTCTTATTGTTGTACTTTCGACAAGAGGAAATAACTTTGGCAGTATGCCCGAAGCTTGATTCTGTTAAAGTTGGTCTGTTTTTATAGGAGGTTTCTCTTGACTTTATCACTGACTGTTAGAGCGAAAGAAAGGATAGTAGGAAATCAAGGCTTTTGTATTTTATAAGGAAATCCATTTCCTTGAAGTTTATGTAAAATCTCTAAAAACATATACATTTTTATGATTCAGAATAGAGAGGACATGAGATAAGAGATCCAATGATGTAACATAACTGGTTTCACTGCAAGAAAAGAAGATGCATTACATAACGTACGTCTGTGTACAGATTCGATAGATGAAATTAATTTGTTTTAGAATCTTTTGAAAATATATTAAAACAATGTATCCTTATTGTAAGGTATGCAGTCGAAGATTCGTACAACATTTCAAAAATAGATAACTGTCTCATGTGCTTAAAAATCAAATTATTATGCTAAAAATAAGGCTTTATCGTTTGAAAGTTTTATCACATCAAAATAGTTTCCAGATACTTATTTTAAAATTAGTATCAAGAAATTGAAAAACAGTACTAGAAATTATCAAAACAAAGTTGGAAAAAAGGCTAAATAGGAAAAAAAAAAGTCATGTGGGAAATTTACCACTAAAAGTTCCCTAAAGGTTCTGACTATGAGACAGAATGTTTTGTATTGCAGGTATTTCAGATAGGTTTCATACACATTACATTACAGTAAATTTCCGTCTATCCAGGATCGAATAACTCGACCAGCCCAATACGCCTCCCGGGCACCATTCTGGCCCTTTGAGCTGTACTCGGGAATGCATGTCAGCAGTTCATGCCACTATTCTGACTCTCCTACCACTTACGCGTCGCTCTATACCAGTGGTTTCCAACCCGTAGAAGTCTGTGGGCCACTAAGCAAGAAATTGAACCTTGTGCGGTCCACCACCATCCCCCACCGACTTGAGGGGATGGGGTACCTTCCGGGGGATATGGAGGGTTAAGAATATCCCTCAGGTAAATGAGATATAGGATTAACGCATTCACATTCTAACGTATCATATTCTAATAATAAAATAATTATGTTAAACTTTTAAGAAATTTTAATTCAACACCTGATAGTCATCGGATATATTCCGCCCATCTACACTAGTTATCAAACATTAAGGAAAAATCACAAAAAGAGGGATGAAACGTTCAAAACTAAGCAAATCTGTTTAAAATTTGAATATGTTGTTAAGTAAAAGGTGCTGAACAATACTAATTCTACATTATGCAAAATAGTGGCGCTGCAGTCGGAATACATCATTTGCGAGGAGCATAAAAGTGCATGTTTCAGAGAAAGGCGGCAATTATCGCTGCGAGGCTGAGATTAGACATCTGGCATAGCAAAATTGTGACAATGATTTCCAGGCATCATCTGACCGACGAACTGCGACGGCGAGCTATTGGGAGACTAGAGGCAGGGCAAAGTCAGACAGAAGTGGCCAGATGGCTAAATGTGAGTCCGTCTGTGGTTCATAGACTTTGGCAACAATTTCTAACCATAGATTTGGCACCCAGGAGGTTCAGCCAAGGACGACCATACGATACGACGAGTGCCGATGACCGATATTTGTCATTATGCTCACGAAGGAATAGAACCGCAACTCCGTCTGAACTCAGATGGAGTTACCCCCCCCCCCTCGCTGCAAGCTCCGAAAGGTTGGTATCAACGTCAACCGTGCGTAGAAGGCTTCACGAAGGTGCTCTTTTTGCGAGGTGACCAGCACTTGCGTCCCGCTCACGTCACGCCATAGGCTGGAACGTTTGCAGTGGGCACGTCAACATGTCCACTGGACGCGTGATCAATCGAGGGATGTTCTCTTTACGGATGAGTCCAGGTTTAGCCTCCAAAGCGATAGTAGGCGTATTTTGATTTGGAGAGAACCTGGAACTCGTTTTCATCACACATCCGTGAAAGAGATGCATACGGATCAGGCAGTGTCTGTGTTTGGGGCGGTATCTCTTTGGTTAGACGCATAGACCTCCATGTCTTTCCCCGTGGAAATGTGAATACTCACACCTATACAGATGACATCCTTGATGCGTATGTGCGCCCTTATGCCGGGGCAATGGGTGATGCTTTCGTGCTAAAGGACGATAACGCGAGACCACACAGGACTCGCATCGTGAATGCTTATCTTGAGCAGGAAACAATCCAGCGCATGGAGTGGCCAGCTCGATCACCGGACCTGAATCCTGTCGAGCATGTTTGGGACGCTTTAGGACAACGTATAGCTGCTCTCATTCCTCCTCCTAGGACCCTAGCCACGCTTTCAACTGCTTTGCAAGAGCAATGGCTCTCACATCCTACCGAACTCATAGATCGCATAATTGACAGCATCACACATCGCTGTATGTGCTGTATTGCTTCTCGGGGGGATCATACGCCATATTACAGGTACTTTTCCTATACCAAACTGACACATCCGATTTGTTCATTGTATACATATGCTAGTTTCTATAACACCATACTTGTCTGGCGATTTCTTTTTATGCTATTTTATACCTACCTATGTGTTGTTTAATGTGTATAAGTTTCATTAAATTCTACGTGTAACTTTTTGAGTAATCGCTATTTTTGTGACTTTTCTTAATTTTTGATAACTAGTGTAGTTCAGCGAACATTACTTTCAAAATCCCCATTTATTTGGCAACTTTTTTGTATATGGTGCCGGATCACTCTTGAGGCTCTAGCGGACCACCGGTCGGGAACCACTGCTCTATACTGAGAACAATGAAAACGGCTGACGACGCACGTACTCGCTTTTTACGATAGTTTGGAGACCTACTATAATCGTAAGTATCATTAATCTTGTCCAAAGATTTAAATCTCTACTCCGGCAGCTTAGCAAGAGGCCGCTCATACAATGGTGCGACCACGGGGAAGGGGTGGTTTGGGCCATCCCCAGGAGACTAAAACTGAGCAGAAAAAAAGGTTATTCCAAGGTAAATCCTCCCCGCCCCAGAAAATGATTCTGGTTGTAACACTATGCTGTTGAGTTAAAAACATGTATTAAATTTCCAGAGTGTAAAAACTAGTTTAATTATTCAGAAATTATAAATTTGCATACATTACGGAACGAATTTTTCAGTAAGATTTACGAGATTTGCTATAAAATTCAGTAAATTCAGCTAATTCTATTGTGCTCAGCTCCTATCTCGTCGTTTGCTCTAAGATTCAGTTCAATTGTCTGATGGTTCTGGTCAGTCATGTTCTTCTACTGTGGAGTCTGATGCTAAGGGGAGTATTAAACATTTAATAAGGTTGCCAACTGATTTAATATGGAGATTTTATTTACAAAGTTTACGTTATAATTTTAAAATTAATTAAAAATGTTTTAGCAAGCTGTATTAAGTAATCCAGTGTGTCTAACGTTTTAAGTAAATGGATATATTGTCCATATTTTATTTAAAAAATTTTTTCCAATTTTTTCCAATTTTTTAAGCTCATTTTAAACTGACACCCGATTAGATGGTAAAATTTGCACTACGGCATCGCCTTAGTACCGAACACACCGAATCACAGGAAGTTTACTGTTATTTGAAAAGCTGATCTTTTTCACCTAAAAGCGAATTCACCTGGCACGCGAGGAGTCTAATAATGGAAACCATTATCAGCGAGTCATTCTTAAGATCTCAGGATGAATTATCTAACAAAAAAGAAAATGTTCATTACAGTTGAGAGTGAACTCTCATTAAATGGTGCCTCGCATGTCACTTCCAAAACAAAATGATTGGTATAACCAACAACTTACAGAAAACTTGTGGAAAACGTAGCCCAGGAGCATACAGCTTTTTTAGATATACAATTAAAAGAAGCTGCGTGTTCCTGTGCCAAAATGATTGGTTTAATTTTCTTTTCTTTTGTACTTTTATTTGAAAATTGCAATTCTTTAAAAAGTGCATACAGAGTTGTTTCTTTGAGAGAGTTCCTGAGATGAAATAAATTTTAATAGTTACAATTTTATAATTTTGGCTAGGGAAAATGTATAAATTTTATTTAAGACTCCCCCAGAATTTTTCGCTTTATTTATTTGTGTATGCGCTAAGGGACAGAGGAAGATTTACAATATTTGCTATAGTGAATCTCTGCGATAAACATTTTTTTAGAGTCTTCCTTTTCCTGATAAATGCAAAAATTGTAAAATTGGACTTGATAAAACATTATGCCCATAATATACCAAGAACTGACATCCTTTTCTTATCAAAGTTTTCTGCTTCAGAGAAAATTCCAATTATCGAGGTCGGTTGAAAAGCTTCTGCTTTATACATCAAATTGAGGCTTTTTAAAATTAACAGCTCCTTCTCTATATTTGCTTGCCAACATGTCTGACTGTAAACCCTTTAGCCGTTCAATACGTACTTAGTAAAACTCAGCTTTTATTTATACTCTTTCTAAGAAATTCTCCCATAGTTAAAAATATCATCCTCGAAAATGACCTTGTAGGATCTTAGGTGTAAATAAACGTTGAATACGTCTAAAGGAAACTTGCGAAACTGGAAAAATAAACTAAAAAAACCTCATGGAAACCATACGAAAGGCACTTCGATACGGTAGTGTTCTTATAGCAGTTGTTGAGGAAGATGCTGATGCAAAGAGTTTTCAGTTTTACAGAAAAAAAAACATAAAAACAGGTTGTCAATGTCAAATTCCAGACATGGTGAAACGGAAACTGCTGAAAAAAGATATCGGTGCTTAATGATTAGGAAATTCGTAGAAACCCGTTATAAAAGCGGAACTGCTCACATTTGATTCGGTAAACTAGAAATATGAAATAAGTTTTGTCTTTTCGTGTAAAAATCGTTTAAAATGTTTTCATCAAAAATTTTACCCAACACTGAGGATCACTGTACAGTAGAACTATTTTCAGTTACATTTTGGATAGTTTGATACACATGACTCGTTCAAAAGTATCCATCTGTACGAAACATCTCAAACCTACGGACTCTCTAGTTGCACAGAATGATTCTATTTAGTTATTAAAATAATTAAAAACATTTTCTAGTAGATAGTGGATGCTGGGAATGTTTTGAAAACTTTTACTTAAAGAAATACCTCCTAAACTGATGTAAAGTTATGACTATAGGGTATTTGTTTTCCAATAAGGTATTTGTTTTAATCTTGCGATATAAGCAATTCATCAATCATGTAAACTATGTCGTTTTAAATTTTGCCCCGTTTTCCTCATCCGAATTCATTAAAGTGAAACGAAAATGAGGAAATTCATTCTTTAATAAAATTTATTAAAGAATGGATTAGAAAATAAATGTTAAACGGAAATAAAAATAGATGTTTTAAAACTATAATTAACGTATTCACAACACCATTTTTAGAACTAAATTTCTAGCATATTTATTTTTTTATATTATTAAAAATAAAATTTCTCTCGTTGCTAATATTTTACAAATTAAGATAGAAAAAGGACAACAAAAGATATTCATACCGTTAAAAATTTTCGTTTCTAGTGAAATAATTTTAAATATCTACGTTGATGTTATCAAAATCATTTTTTATCTGTAGATATATCTTAAAAGGATTTGATTTACTAGGCGTTTCCATGCATATTGCTCCTCATCATTTTTTTTTCACATAACATAAAATTATACCTCGAATTTTCGCAGCTATAAATCAACTTCTTATACAAAGTTATTTTTTTTGCTAGATTAATATCGAAATTTGCAGATTTTAAAATTATAAAAAACATTTTCAAGTTCAAGAACCTGTATCTTTTTAAGTTTTCTTGTGAATCATAATACTTTTCTGATCACGAGTTTCGATTACTCTAGCAACATATTCCTTTGCTCTCTATGTTCAGAATGAGTAAATTAGTTTACAACTCCATTAAAATGCCGTTTTACCAAAAATGTGTTTTCCAAATGGAGAAATTTATCCAGCTAGAATTTTGTTTAAAAAAATTTTTTAAGTACAGTCAAGCCTGTTTTTGTGCGGTAGATAGGGACCGCACAAAAAAAAAAACCGCACAAAAAAATATTCCGAAACTTTATAAATAGCTATAACAAATAATTTCTCATAACATATTAAAGAAAATTTTTTTTATGCGATGGAGAGAGACCGCATAAAAAAAGTCTCACTTAGAAAATATGTCAAAGCTTTACGAAATAGTGAGAAAGTGCTTTCCAAACAAACAAAAAAAAATAATAATTAAACTACACATGGAAATATTTAAAAAAATTTTAATTTTTCAATTTAAACATAGAAAAATTTTCAAAATGTACATAATTTGATACTACTCGTCGTAGTCCAAAACGCGCATATTCTTGTGATGAACTGGTTCGTAATCGCTTTCGTCTCTTGAAGGTGTAGAGTTGATTTAATTTTTGTTACCATGTAGTCGGTGATAAGTTTTTGCAACGACGGTCGAGCTGCTTTTAAACGTCGCGATAGACAGTTATACACGATCGAAGCTCTTTTTGGAATTTCAAATATATAATTTCAATTTTTTTTCGATACATATTCATGTACCGCATAAAAAAAATCGCACACACACACACACAAAAAAATCGTACAAAACAAATCACGCAAAAAAATAGCATAAAACAAGACCGCACAAAAACAGCTTTGACTGTAGAGAGAATGGCATGTAAATTCAATTTACGAAACATATTTTCTCTAGATGTGAAAGCACACACCACCACAACAACAAACATAATTTTAAACAGGTGAGTAGAGCTTCTCATCATATACAGAAGTACTGTTTTGAGTGCAAGGTACGGAGACATATTGTTCAGTTCTTTCAAGGCGCTGTTAGACCACCATACTTGAATGATAACGCCCGCTCTCACCGATGCTAATTGGCGATTTTCTTCAAAGAAGATATCCAGCGAGTGCTGTGGCATCAAGTTTACCGATATGAGTCCTACTGAGCATACTAGTCTTCAGGGAGACGAATTGCACCCGTCAGCTCCCACTAACGACCGTTTGGAGCTGAAAATAGCTAAACCATAGTAATGGGATTTGCTGCCCAAAACAACTGATGAACAGAGTCATAAAAAGCATAAAAAATTGATTGGAAGCTTGCGTGGCTGCCTTACTTCTAAATAAGGCCGTTGTACCAAATTTTTTTCTACAAGTACAAAAATCCCGTTTTGGCATTCTTTGTCATAAAAACAATGTTTCTATTCAATTTTTTTCCTGTTATTGTTCTTGCATTATCTTGTACAAACATACCAAGTTTTTTTCGACCCCATTTTTGGTTCATGAAACATTCACTAGTACATAGGTTTTGTTTAACTTAGGGACACAAGTGTTTCTATGATTGCTTTTTTCGAGTCTTCAAATAAGGTGTGTTTAAGGTTTACGAGACATGGTGCCCAAATAATAGTGACTAGAAAGTTTGATTTTTGAAAACTGGTTATAAAAATAGTAAATGATAATATAAAACTTTATACTGTCGCTTGCCGGAAATTTTCTTTTGAGCATAAACTGCTAGATTGCTAATGTAATAGCTGTTCAATTATACCATAGTAGAAATTTTAACATGAAATAATTTATGAACCAAACTGTCCCATATTAATCAAGTCATTCTCAATTTAAATAGATACGAAATCTAAATTTCGGAAAAAAGGATTTTGGAAATGTCAGCAAAAATTTTCTAAAAATTGAGTTTTTAAAGCTCTTAGTGTTTTGAAGATATTTTACATTTATAAAAGTGCTTATAATTTTTTATACTTCAAGTAATTAAAAAAAAAGATTATTTACTGGTACTTAGCAAAATTACTCTAATCTATCTCTAAAGTGTGAAAAAGAGATAAATTAAAAAATTTCATTTCTTTTTTAACTCATATGGATACGTTGTTATTGATGGTATTTTGAATGGAATTAAACTGCGTTTGAAACATGTTGACAAATCCTTATTAATTTCAGTTTAACACTACATATGCTATTACAGTACGTAATCCTGACGTATGTAATATAGTGAATTTAATAAAATACAAGAGAAGTTTTTAGGCTAGAGGGATTTAGACCAAGTGGTTAGTTTAATTGGCACAGTTAACTCTGCTAATGGAAAAAAGGAAATATCTAGATACAAAAGAAAAGGGATTAGTGCCAATTAAGTTTTGCAGTTTAAAATAAAATAACAAACAACTGAACATATACCCTGTTACTGATCATATTTCATGTAAATTAATCTTTATTATATTTTATGTGGCTGAACTAGAAACACAAATAGCATGATACGTAATTTAGATCACACACATATACAAGCTCAAACACTTGATTTGTAACAAAATACTTAACAGGCAGTTTAACCCGCAAAATAAACTATCAGATAAGAATTATGACAAAATAATTTTCACTATTGATTTGAGTTTTTTAAGTGGATATTAAAAGAAGAATTTTTCTTTAATATCCTCAAATTGTTGTTCATAGCCAGAATTACAATTTCTCTTCATCACATTCTTCACTAGATATTTTTGGCATAATGTAGCTTCCTGACGAAATAAATCAAACTATTTTAAACTATGTAATGTACTCTATAAAAATTAAAAAGATCGACTAGTATGTTTACCTTGTTAACTATTGCTTGTCTTTCAAACTTTTGTAATTTTCGAAGTAGCACCAGTCCAGCTACGACATCAGAAGGAACTACGTCTAAATCTCGGAAAAAATCAGACAGGAGTTTGGCGATGTCAGCAAAATTGTTCTGAAAATACAGGTTTATACTTATTAAATAACTAATTTTAATGACCTTTGACTAATTAAATGCTGATTTGAATGAAATTTTTCTTTCAGAGCATTTTATTTAAAAAAAAAGATAGAGATGGGCATGCGAAATAGATGTAGGACGAAGAAGTATATTTTCTCGTCGGGAACAACGGATAGTTCAGTTGTCGTTGTTGTTGTTGCAGTTCCTAATGCCCCTTGGCCGGAAGTTCCAGATCAGATTCATATTGGCTTCGAGCTGAGGAGTGCGGCACTGGTTTATAATAACACCACAAGGGTCGGAGTCCGAATTGGCTAGGTGCCCCCACAGTTTTGACCGAGCACCCCCAGGGGTGACATCTGGGGGGATCGTACCTTCCCCACCCACTGACCTCATAGAAGGACTTTCCAGTATACGATTTAACGTGCCCATATCTGGCCTAGACATGGAGGTATTTAACGGTGTTTGTCGGGATTCGATCCAAGCACCCCCAGTACTGAAAGCCGACGCGCTTCCGATAGGCTACCTCTGGCCCACGGGTAGATCTAAAATACAATAATTTTTCAACTTTCATGAATTCTGAATTCATATTGTTGCATGAGGCACTCGAATACTAAATTTGGGTAGTCAAATGTCGCAAATATATGAGAGGGTGGAGAGGAAACACATTTAAAGCTCGCTGTTCTTTGTGAGTCTGTAGAGGAAATAGTGGTACTAAAATCAAAAGAAAAACTGGACCAATAGGAATAGGGAAGGCATTGCTTGATGACGTACCTCGACCACAAGATTCGACACAGGGTTTTAAATTTAAGGTTGAAAATGGGAGGTATATGAGAAAGGTCTTGGAAAACGTAATGACTTTATTAGGGATTGTAGATGGGTTACTAACATTTAAAGCTTATATTTCCCCCCTTTTCTGTAGTCTCTCGAACTGACCTTCAGATATGGCCAAGAACGAGACGTGATGTTTAACTGTAATCGTCATAAAGAGTTTTGTTATTTTAAAATTAAGTTTGAGTATACTATTTCAAAAAGATCTAGACATGGCTTGTGAGTGTAGAGATAATATATGTTTTTAGAGAGCCGGATGACAGAGGTTCGATTACTGAGTGAGCTAAGTCGTTTTCAAATGTGAAATAAAAATGTTTGAAATTTTGAGGCTGAGTCATCAGTAAATTTTTGGATTTCCAATTTTAAAAATTTGCTGAGTGAAGCAACTAAATACTAACTTTTAAATATTTTTGTTTTTCATGACTACGGTAAATGCTGTACTACTATGTTTTAATATGATCGAATATTTTCAGTTAACACCGATTAATTCTAACTTTAAAGAAATAAATAACAAAACATATTTATATCAATGTGTGATAGTTATATTTCAACAGTTGGAGTCCCCTCCACCTATTTTCTAGTTCAATACCGAGTATAAAAAGAAAATAAAAGCACCAAAACTGATGAAAATTGAAAAGATTAGAGGGTTAGACTTACACATTAACTTTAACAGTATAACAAACACTCTCCTTGAATTTCAATGGCCAAAAGTATTCGTTTCCTTTAGAAATGGGCTGTCTTATGTCTTTGAAACTCGATTAGAGTTTTATTTTTACTCTATACAGTAAGTTCCTGCGGTTTTAATAGGTATTATACCCAAGAATCGATTCCATACGACGTTCAGTCATTTTCTTTTTTACATGCAAGGAACATTGTCCTATAGTATGTTGAAACCTAATACTATTCCTTAACATGATCAATGCTCAGGTGTTTGTCTAAACAATTAAAAAATAAATTTGAAGAAAGCATTTGCTATGTAACATTGTATGTATAAAGGAAAACTTGAGGTTTTGACCTTTTAAATTTAAAAATATTTTAGGAAAGCGAATGAGATTAGAAAACTTTAAATACGAGGAACAGATAAATACTTCATGAAACGAGGAACTTTTTAAAGTATGAAGTAATTGTTAAATGTATAGTTGATAATGTGGTGAGTTGAGTTTAATATGAGCATTTAACTGAAAGTGTTGTCCAACATCTAGTCTTAAGGCTGCCGTGTACTAACTCTATTGGATTCGCTCACTTCAATGTTAATCTATGGAGAAAATTTGTCCAAGGATTGCCGACTTAGATTTAAAGATTTTAAAAAAATCTACTCCGTAATAGAGAAAGAAATTTTACACCTTGGGGCATTTTTCGTTTTTTCTTTTTGTTAAAATGCAAATAACGTTCTAAAATTTAAGTTATTCGGGAAAAATATCTGGTATAGTGTGTTTTAAACGCTCATCAATTCATTTGGTGTACGGAAGTTATAAAATAAATCCTATTGCAAGATGCAGAAAAGTTCAGAATATCTGATAATACCATTTTTATTGGATTATCAGCATTTATGTAGCTGTAAACATTAGACAAATTTTCACCATAGGTTAACATAGAAGTGAGAGAATCCAATAGGGTTAGTACAGAGCAACTTTAATTATTGCACTAGACGAAATACTTCCACGAAAGACTATAGCTTATGAGAGGAATTGTTTAATTTTAGTTGCAATCAATCCCTTTATTTTATTCCCTGTCCTATCCCCTCTTGCAAAATTCGCAAAGGCCTAACGGTGAACCCCGCTAGAGCGAATGCCGAAAAGCTTCTAGAGTAAATAAAAAAAAGAGCATAATTGAATGTGTGCGTAGGACATGAGGAATAAGATTTCGAGAAGATAGAGCCGTAAAGCTAAAGGGAAAAGCGGTTCTGCTGTAATGATGTCACGCGATAGTGTGTATAATAACGAAATAGAATGACACGAAGTTCAACGTTACTATATCACTAGCGCTGAATATTATATTTTTATTTTAACAGAATTTACATTTAGTAAATAAATCATGGTCGTTCCAGAGAATACTTAAAGGGAAGTTCTTGTTTTCGATTTTGTTACTTTAAACTTCATTTGAGTAGTGTTGGATCAAACCTCCATCAGAGCATTTTTCAGGCTAAGGGCAAATAACTATATCGTATACATTTTTGAAGATATAAAGTTGAATTTACCTTTAGAAAAAAAACCCTAATTATTTTTTATTAATAGGCCATTTTCCAAAAATTTTCGTTTTCAACTGATTGAAATACAATAAGAAATATCCATAACTCAATTTTGAGAAAAAAAAATGGAGGTTGCTAACTTTGATCCTACACTACTCATATCGCACCCGGGCAAGAAAAGTGACACAAGTAAAAAAAAAATTGAGGTTAAGTCATTGAAAAACCTATATGAAGTGCTCCATCATGCCCGAAAAGCGACACATCGCTATCTCGCAATTTGTCCACCTGGGGACAGTTGTATCAGTTTTATTGTAATGCTAATTCAAGCTTTCTAGTATTCTTTAAATTGATTTTTCTCAAATGCTGTATTTTTGAGTTGCATCGCTTTTCTTGCCGGGGTGGATATACACTCTGTCACAAAAAAATATATACAACCAGAAGGAAACGAGCGACTATGACGAAACTTAACATGTATGTAGTGTATGAGGAGATAAGCAAATGATTACAAATTCAGAAGAACAGACCGTTTTATTAAGAAGATATGGCATGAAAAAGGTTACAAATCAGTAAGTAGTAAATCCACCTCTGGCAGCTATACAAGCCCAAACAGGGCGTGGCATCGAATCAATGAGGTCATCTATGACCTCCTGCGGATCATGCCATAATCTTTGCAACTGGGCAGTTAATTCACCAGTATTCCGAGACGGCTGCAATTGCCTTCCAAGCACGTCCCAGACGTACTCTATTGGCGAGAGGTCTGGTGACTTAGCAAGCCATGGGAGTACGTCATATACTCGAAGACATTGTTGGGAGTGCCGCGTAGTATGTGGATGAACGTTGACTTGCTGATAAATGGCACCTGGGCGACTTGATAGCATAGGCAGTACAACTGGCGTTAAAATCTAGTCCACGTAACTGCTTGCCGCCAAAGGGCGTTGAAGGACGACTAGAGGTGATCGTGTGTCCCAACAAATCGCTCCCCACACTGTCACACCTTGTGTAATCGCCGTATGCCTCTCGACAACAAATGCCGGATCAGACCGGTGGCCTGGCCGCCTGCACACGCGTATGCGCTGGTCATTCAAAATCCAATAGAAAAAATCCAATTGACACTGCCTATGATGTGGGATCAGTGGTAGGCGTCTTAATGGACGTCGGCTCCTTATACCTGCGTCAGCCAGTCGTCTCCAAATGGTTTCCCTTGATACCACCGGATGTCTGGAAGGTGGTAAATGGCGTCGAACCGATTCTAGTGACGTTGTTGGTACGGACGTGGCCGTTCTTTTGATTGCGCGATTTGTGTTCCTGGGACGCCCTGACCCTCCGCGACGGTAGGCTATCCCTACCATGATCCATTGTTGCCAACACCGAGCAACTACCATATCGCTCCGACCGAGGTGACGACCGATACGTCTGTTCGACCAACCTGCTTCTCTGAGGCCTACTATACGCCCCCTCTCAAAGTCCGACAATTGTTCGTACTGTCACCGGTTACGTCTCAGAGGCATCTCTAGTGACAATACCGCCCATCCAAATCGACAGATTCGTTTGAATAACCCTATGGCACGAGCAATCATGCTTTTAAACTCTCCCATCTGCGCATCTCATATGCGCATAGCGCACTTACCCTTGTCTCATTGGAATCGAAATTTTAATCATTTGCATATCTCTTACCAGATTATATTCTTGCCAAGTTTCGTGATAGTAGCTCGATTTTTTCTGGGTGCATATATTTTTTTTGTGACAGAGTGTATAAGTACAGTGTGAAGAGACAAATATTTGAGAAAGATTAGCTAAGCTTTCTTTAAAGTAAGAGCAACGCTCCTGGAGAATATAATGAGCTCAAAAAATTTCATATTCTTGAAAGCTATTTTATAAATATCAACTGAAATTCAATTAGAAAGTCTTTATGTCTGATTAATAAAACATTTTAATTGACTACAATCAGATGCAATTTCCTGAAACCTTTCACTATAACGCCTAATTAATATGTTCAGAGTTCTGAAAGGATTTTATTTTTACAGTTTAAGAAAATTGGATATGCAGTTGTGAAAGGAAAAATAGCGAATAACTATAGAAATAACAAATATAAGATTTTTCAGAGTATGTAATAATGCTTCATTAAATTTCCCAACTCTATCTCTCTTGCTTTAAGGCTGTTTCCCCCAGGGTTAAAAAGTTGAATTTTATAAAAGATTTGACTGAAAATTTAATATATATATAAATACTGGGATAAATGTTATTTAGGATGCAGTTTGTTTATTGAGTTTTAAACTCCAAAAAGGAAAATTAGTTTCAAATGTCAGTAACCAAAAATTTTATATATAATTTATTTAATATTCTGGGAGCTGAAGATGTAATAGTCTTTTTATTCCTCCCATTGAATTTTGTTCACTGCTTTCGATGAACATTTTAAGGATGACTTAATTGGATAACAGAATTGGATCTGAAATTATTAGTCCCCTGTTGTTCAAAATAAAATGTTACAAAGAACTCAGCACTTAAAATATATTTTGCCACTCATAAGTCTAGGCCTACGATTTTCAAATAGTAAACAAATGATGACTTCAAATATGGATATGGTCAGTATAATTTTCCATCCATTGTGTTTTCGTTTTTATCTAATTTCAAAATTCCTTTAAAACAGAAGGAATAAACGATTTCAAGCCATATGACCTTTCAGTTAATGAGTCATTTTAGGAGAAAACCAGTTTCAGTTTTCCTAGAACAGAGATTGATTTCTCACAGTATACGTAAGAAATATGGGTTGATTTCTTACAGTACAGTAAATGAAAAAGAAAATACTTTTTGTTCTCAAAAGATTTTTTATGCTTATGAGAAAAGCTATTTTATGCCATAAAAATTTAAAAGTAACCAAAAAAAAAATACTCAAGGTGTTAACACTTCTGTGCAAAACAAGGGTTACATTTATTGAGTGATCGCATTTCAAATTGCATCAGGAATAAAATCATTTATACAAATCTTATAACAAAATGTTTGTGCAACAGAACACATTACATAAAAATAAGGTCACTACTGATGCTGTTTAAAGTTAGTAACTAATGATAGGGGTTATGACTGAGAATGAAATATGAGAGATCAATAGATCATGACAGTATCTCATCTTTCTCCTTATATGACTCCCTGTTCTTTATAAGGGTAATTATTATTATTTTTTTTTGTGAGCCAAGAAGCGTAGAAAGAGAGAGTATGAAGTTTATCGAATTGGAATGACCTAATCTTACAACTACCACATAATAAAACAATACTTTTGAAATATTTTTATTGAAAGAAATATCTTCTTTTACACAGTGACAGCCATGCTGACAAAGAAAAAATGCTTCGGAAGAAGTTTTTTTTCCGTGCTTGTCATATTTTTGCTTTCTCCTGACATAATATGTATTACATAATAAAAGTTTGACAAACGATGAATGGATCATAGATTATATGGTATAAGAAAAGAGTAGGGAAAGATTTATTGTACTGTTCTTCAAAGTGATTTATAACCTTATTTTATTATTCATAGACGCTCACACAGGAAGACGGACTTTATTAAAAATTTTGTAATTTAAGAGTACAATAATGTTGCATCTTTTTTCTAAAAGAGTGCGTTTGTAATATACACACAGCATTGATTGTTGGGGATTCACACTAATATTATAAAAAATAATTTCCTGCTTGATCAAAAATGATTAAAAAATCATTTTCGGAACTTGAACTGAATAAAATTTATACTGAAGTTGTAAAAACAAGCTTACTATCGAATGTGAGTACATTTTACTCTCAAAAGTTATGATCCACTGATATATTCCGTCCCTATAAGATTTATATCTCAACTTTTTGTATGAGTCATAAATTGCTGTTTGTTGTGTACTCTAACACCAATTAACTGTCGCCATATTTTTATACACACTTGAAAAACTCCTCTGGTGTTCTGTCAAGGATTTGCCAAAAAAGTCGACTTAAGCTAATTTCGACATTACTGAAACAGGTATAATACTGTGGAAGAACAGCACACGTCAGTGTAAAAATATATACACTGAATTGGCAATTTATCATTACCACCTGATCATGTAATGCAAATCAGCCATGACGCTACTAGAGGGTGAGATTGGTATAAAAATGGATTATTGGATGATGGTAAAGATAGTTGAAATGTATAGCTTGTGAAGGAGTGGATAAAAAAACACGATTTAATGAACTTTGAGTGTGGAATGATTGTGGGAACTGGAAGCAGTGGAGCGAGTATCAGCGAAACTACGTCGCTTGTGAAGTGTTCGAGAGCAACCATTGAAGTTTGCAAATAGTGTTTATAGAGAGCTACCTTCGGTGGCTACTTTATAATAAGACCACCTACAGGTGAAACAACATCGCTCTCGATGAGGGGAATATTCAGGAACGTCCACGCCTTAGCTGGATGAAAACTTGCGATACTAACCTGTACACAATTTTGTCAGCATACGACAGAACATGACGCACGGAAAATTACATAATATAGAGAATCTTTTTTCCCCACGGAAACTTTTTTAACAATGAGTCTGTTGTCGTTACCTGTTTTGTTCATACACCATCGTAAATAATATGGCTGTGTTACTCATCACATATTTTTGTTTGTTTACCTGTGTGCTTTTGAAAATTTCTCTACGCCTGGAACCAGATTTCCGGACTTTTATGGACCGGATAGGTACGTTAATCATTATACCACTGGATATCTCTCGAAGAACCTCAGAGTTTACACAAACCTATTTATGCTCTTGTTTTGCGCTATGAATGTTAATTAGTTGACTCAAGCTATTAGATTAAAGAGCCAAGTATTATCAATTGTGATAGAAATCTGCTTGGGTAATAAACTTCATTTTTAATCAGTCTTTCATTTATATTATCCGAGTTTCTCTGGTCTGGCGTATTCATGTTGTGTTTATCTGGGTAACTCTTAGCTTAAAAGAGTTTAATTATTCGGTAGGCATTTTCAAATGAAGTTGCACTAACAGTTGAAATATATTTATATTAACGAAAAACATACACTTTTTTATCGGGATAACCTACGAGATTCGTATGAATATAAAATGTAGAAATGCTAATATTGAAGAAATTTAACAGTACACAGATACAGAAAAATAAATAATGTTCCTTGTTTACATGTTTTAACAAATAAAAATAAAAATACTATAGCTAAAAAGTCAAATATCTTGTATATGCATTTTGTAAAATATATTGTCACAATATTAGATGCAAATCTATCAGCATAAGCAAATTAAAAATATCATGAAAATAATGGTTTTTAAGGGTTTTTTAAAATTTTGTGCCGGATTCGTGTATTAGATATTTCGAGATACGAAGTTAATGAAAGTAAACTTAAAGACATTCCACGAATAAAACCTGATTATAATGAGATGATTGTAAACAGATGGTTGATTATGTTCCTGGAGATACAGATTTGGAATCAATTCGTACATAATTAAACAGATTCCCCAAAATCCCAGTATTGGAAGCTTCCAGTACTTCAGCTGTTAGAATTCGATTTATTTTATTCTTTGTCAATGGATCAGAACAGCTACTAGGACATTTAAACATTGATGAAAACTTCCTTGTTTTATCAATAGAAAAACTGGTGCCAAATAGGGTTTTTTCTATGGTAATAGTTCCGTACCGAGATAATCACTAACTAAAGAGTAGAGGACATTATTACTGGTGTTAAAAACATGCTTTACTACCCCCCCCCCCCTAATATTGCCAGAATATTGCAGTTTCAGTTTAAAAAAGACTGCCTCTAAATTACATTAAAGTATTTTACATCCCTTTTAACGATCAACTGGTATAAAAAAAGCCTAGGTTTGCCTATTTCAGATCTATTGTAATCCGTAGAGGGCCAAAGTAAGCTTTCATACTTCCAATATGCGCAAAAAGGACATTTATGTTAGGACGGTAGTATGACGACACTTGGCTAATAAAGCCTAGCTTGTTAACTATGCAGAACTGAAACGATATCGATTTTGTTATCGCCCTATTTCTCATAGATGGTTTGTTGTTGTTGTTGTTGTTGTTGTTTCTTATACCCCCTGGCCGAAAACGTATTCCAGACCAGATCCATATAGGCTTGCGGGTTAAGGGGTGCGGTTCCGGTTTAGAAAGGCACCACAAGGGTCGGAATCCGAGTTAGCCAGTTGCCACCTCAAGTTTGACCGAGCACCCTTGGGGTGACATCTGGGGGGAAGGGGGGTCGTACCTTCCCCACCCACTGACCTCAAAGGACTTTCCGGTCTATGGATTTAACGGGCCCATATCCGGCCTAAACACAAAGGTATTTAACGGCGCTTGTCGGGATTCGATCCTAGCACTTTCAATACCGAAAGCCAACACGCTTCTGCAAGACTAGCTCTTGCCTCCTCACAGAGGCAAAGGAGGGAGTAGTTCCCATTCTTTTCTTGTCCAGTTTGCCAATTGTAAAGCTATCAGATGTAGAAGTTTTCAAAGTTCTGAAATTCAGAATAGTAGCTGTGGAACAAAAAATGTATTTTATACTTGGAACTGACTTTCAGAGTGTTGTAACATGAGTATAAGCAGATCACAGTTGCTGATTCCCCTCACTTAGAATTAACTTATCGAAAGAACATACCCTTTGACGATCGGAATGTCCGATGCAGCAAAAGAGAAGTCGACATCTCCGATTCCAACTGTCTTGATATTCTCTCATAGCTTTCCTAAAACAGAAAAATACGTATATTTTCAATAATTAATTATTCAGAGTTTAATTATTCGGTCACACTAACATAGAACAGATTATATTATTTTTCTCATAAAAGTCAACGAAAAATTTCTTTCCATAATCAATATTTAAACAGATCAGTTTTTCAGTGTACTTAGTTTATGGAACCCACTTATCTGGAAGCAGTCAAATCACCTAAATACGTTGATTTGGAGGAGTACCAACGTCGAGATTTCGAGTTTGATTTCCATGTGCCTGACAGTTGCTCAAAAATCACCGTCTACGAAGAGTTCAAGCAAGTCAAATTTATATGGTCTAGAGGTTATGGGGTTATGCGAATGAGATTTGTTTTTTTGGGGTAATTGCTTAATCTTGAGGACAGTCAAAATTTCAATGGCATAGCAGATGCCCTTTGCCGAAATTGAAGTAAGCAAAAAATAACTCCATTTTGTAAGCTATACTTCATAGGTCATTGTAAAAGGTGGACCAAATAAAGTGAGACTTATGTTTTAGCGACAGTAGTTAAATGTCCAAAGTTGTGCGTTTGCGCAAGTAGATGACGTTGCATGTTACGAAACAAAGCTACTATAATCGGAAAGTGTCAGTGTGCTGTTTAAATATGTTTATAGGATCATATCGGATATGTAGCTCATGTATCGCATTCGTATCGTAAAACTATTTAATGTATGTTCACATATTCCAACCAATAAACAATTACAGACCCCCCCCCCCCAAAAAAAAAAAAAAAAATGTTTGGGCCACACCTTATATATCGATTATTTCTTGGAAATCCATTATTTACATTGTGAATACATTTTAAGTCCTTTGAAAGCATAAATGTGAAAAAATTTAAAACAAGGTTGTAGTTGGTAACATTTCAGAAAGTAAGAGCTAAAACACTGTTGTATCAGATCTCTAAGCAAAATTTTTTATTTAGAATACGTGGAAAATACAGTAACAAATTTTACTTTTTGTGCTCATTCAGAAATGGGTTTAAGTGAAACTATTTGATTTTCCCTGGATATAGGCGCCAAGAGGCTGCGGTCCCGATACTGTATACCAAATACACTGCTGACCATTAAAATTGCAACACCAGGAAGGAAAGCAAATAACAAAACTTTACTTACTGTACGTATACAGCATAGTAGGAAGAAAACTTGATTAAATTTGTAGGCAATTTGGGGCATACAGAGTCCGAAATTAGTACACACAGCTGCCGCTACTGGCAGCTAAAACGGCTATAACTCGGTTAGGCATAGTTTCGAACTGGGCTCGGATGACGGATACGGGTAAGTCATTCCTTGCTGCTTCAAGTCTATGCCACACTTCATCAATCGTAGTAGCTGGAGAGAGGTGGCAGCCCAGTCTCTCAACAACCCATGGCCAGATGTTTTCAATAGGTGAGAGATCTGGAGAACGTGCTGGCCAGGGCAACAGTCGAACACCCTCTGTATCGAGGTAGGTCAGGACATTATGGGTAACATGCGGTCTTGCGTTATCTTGTTGAAAGATGATGTCTCCGAGGCCTCGAAGATAGGGCACAGCCACCGGCCTTAAGATCTGAGAAATGTAACGCTGGCTGTTCAGATTACTGATGACGCGAACAAGAGGTTGTTCGTGTCGTGTACCCAATGGCTGCCCCTACCATCACACCAGATGCAGGGCCCGTATGACGATATCGAATGCAAACAGGCCACGTGCGTTCTCTTCGGTGCCTCCAGACACGGATACGTCCATCATAATGCTGCACGCAGAACCGGGACTCGTCTGAAAAGACTTCTGTATCGAGTTTTGTCATTGGGCACATCACTGTCGCCACGCGCCTCTATGCTGCAGTGTCTAGGGAAGCCGCAATAATGGTCGCCGTGCAAATAGTCCGTGGTGCTCCAGACGTCGTCGCACTGTCCGTGCGGATACTTGTCGTGCTGCAAACAAGCCCATTTTCTGAATCAAGGTCTGTGATGAGTCTGTACAATCCTGCAAGGACGACATGACAATATGTCTGTTCTTTGGGGTGTTAGTGGCGGGAAGCCGTTGAGATCCTGCATGGCGTTCAGTATGACACTCCTGAACCCATCGATTCCATATTCGCATGACAGTCGTTGGATTCCGACCAATGCGAGTAGGAATATCGCGGAATGATAAACCACACTCTCGATAGGCCACCATCCTGCCGCTATCGAATTCCGACACGTGCTGGTAGCCGTTTCTCCGTCTTATACGAGACATAACACGATCTTTTCATAAACCAACATTCAAATGCGATTTTCGAATGAGAAACCCGCTGCGTAACTTTCCTTTTATACAAAGTTTGAGATGCCATCCCTACTTCATGGTGTTGCAATTTTAATGAATTCCCCTATCCACCAATCGTATCACGTTGAGCTTAAAAACGTGTAGGTAGTTAGTTGCTTTTATTAATTCTATTGTCGAAAGCTGCTCCCTTGATAGTTTAAGTAATGTCTCGCATCTAGAAGCTTTCAGTAATCGCACTCAGCATTTACAATAATCCTTGGATATAACACATTTCTATACAGCCTAGATACGAAACGATACCATAGAATAGCAGGGGGCAAATTACTATGACAAATAGTAGTTCAAATCATAATAGTAAAATAATTCTAGGGGTATGGGATGTTATGAACGTGCTCGTTTACATATATCATGTTATCAACTAGCTAGTAAAAATATAAATACTCTCGTGCTTTAATTCGAAGTTATTTACTGATAACTATGTTACGAAACAATATCACCTGAATGTAACTTCTTTCTTGAATAGAACGTAAATTTACCTTTTAAAATACAGGGTCATCGAAAACGGTCTACGCGATTGCAACGTGAAATAAAGAACCCTATAATAGAACTCATGGCGTTTATTTTTTCACTAAAAGATACAGAAACGAATGAAGTTTTGGACATTACGTAGTAGGTTTCGATATGAGCACCTCTCGTCTCTTAGTACACATCTAGGCGATAGTCGATCTCCATCCAGGAGGCGATCATAGCAGGAGTCACAGTTGCTATTGCAGCAGTGATTCTGTCCGATAAATGTCGTAGGTCCCGGATCTTCTCAGCGTGCACAATGTTTTTCATGTAACCCCATAGAAAAAAGTCTAGAGGGGCCGAATTGGGTCTTCTTGGTGGCCCAAAAATTGGACCATCTCTTCCTATCCAACGTCCTATCCAAGCGCGACGTCACAGCATCGGCGCATGCCCCCAGCGCAGTCACGGTCACCATGACGTAGATAAATAAAACTCCCAGAGTAAACATACCATCTTCTGCTAGCAAAATCAGATCGGTCGATTGTTGTTCCCGGTATGCACAACTGAAATCACGGACACCTTTTTCGATGACCCTGTATATTGGAACTGCATTATTGTTTTTATTTCACCTCTCCAATAAACGAAAATTTTACTGGAAAGCTTATCCTTAAATTTTAATGTCAGCATTTTATTATTGTAGTTTCTGTTTCTTAAATATGAGAACTCTACAACAGTGACAAACAGAAGGGCTCAACGGACTTCATTATTAAGGGTAAAGGTATTGCATTTTTGTAGTATGCGAGGAACAGCAGTGAAAACCAACGTTTGTTATGGAGAAAATTTCTCCATTTAAGAAGCCGAAACACCCTGTGAAAAAGTCGACTTGTGACCACTAATATACCACTGCTGTTATTAATGTTAATCATAAATTAACAGTTGCTTAAAGATATAAATGTTTTGCAAAAACGCATAATTTACCCCATTATTAATTGTGTTCGTTTTAACGTCCTCCCTGAAGTTCATAAACAAAATTTGCATTTTAGGCTCATTATTTCTAACATAGTTACTGCTACTTACCCCCCTTATCTCGCTTTATAGTCAGGGCCCGATTTAGAAAATTCTTGACTATGGGATGGGGCCCCCCTAACACTGATCTGGGCGAAAATTTCCAAAATTGACACACACAAAAAAAATAATCATGAATTATTGTGAAAGTACCATTTTACCAAAAATTGGCTATTTGAAGCGTAGAAGCCTAGAACATTATCAAATAACAAATAGCAATACAACACATTAACTTCATCATTAAAACACCAATATAATGCAACCAGAAAAACTTATTAATCTCTTATACACACTATAACATACATATGATGAACTATACATATAACTATACATATGATGAACTATACATATAACTATACATATGATGAACTATACATATAACTATACATATGATGAACCAATCAAACAATCAAATTTAAAAGGATATATAAAAAAATTGCTATTAAAAAAAGGTAAAATTAAAAAAAAAATTGAATTGGGGATTGGGAATTTTTATCCTTTTAAAATTAAAATTTTTGGGGGCCCCTAGTCCCGGGCCTAATGGAAAATCAGGGCCTGTTTATAGTTAATACCCTTTTCCAATAACTCTCACTGTTAAAAACTCTCACGAATTTATTAATAAAATAAAAAATATATTTCTTGAGAATTTCAGTAAGTTATGTTTAGATGTTAAATCGCTCTTCACTAACGTCCCCATTCAAGGAGCACTGAACTGTTCAAAAACCAGACTCCATGAATTCCATTATACCGATATTGAAATTAAGGAATATAACACATTAAATAAACTGTGCGTTGTATAAACCACTTTAGACTTTAATAACGAATTCTACAAACAATCTGAGGGACTTTCTAAGGGTAGCCCTTTATCCCCCTTTTATGCGACCTCTATATGAACTACTTCGAAGAAAAACAAGTTAAAGTAATCCAGTTTAAATGTTAGTTGAGATATGTTGATGACACGTTTATTCTTATAAATATTCCTTTTAATCTTTCTTCTGTCTTAAATACTGTTAATCCTATCGGTCTGCATATTCAGTTTACTTCCGCAGCTGAGATTAATTACAAACTCCCCTTTCTCCACGTTTATGTTTTTAGATCGGACTCTAGGTTCAACACTTTCGTGCTCAGAAAACGTTTTTTTTTACTCTATGCCTTCTCACGACTATTCTAATCACCCCCGAATCAAAAAATGCAGCTTTCTACACTTACATTTACCGCGCCTCACGTTAAAATGAGGAACCCAGTTCTCTAAAGGCCGAAATTAACTTTCTGAAAGATTTTGCAATCAGCAGAGGCTTCAACTTTGCGATCATTGAGAAAGCTGTCAAAGAATTCAGTCCTTCGGCTACGGAGTCTTCTCTCTCCTCCTTAAAAAAGTCCCAAAGTTTTAATAGGTTAGTGGTCTTACCATTTTGAGCACCAGTATGTTGGAAATAAAGAAAAATCCTGTCTAGCTTCAACTTTAATGTTGTATTTAAACCCATCAATAAATTTAATTCCTCCCTCCACGGAAACCCGACCTGAATTTCGTAAGTGGGTTGTTTACAGCATACCTTGCGGCGATTGTAATTTGTCCTATATAGGTCAAACTAAACGTGCCCTTGAAACGCGCATAAAAAGAGCATTCTAGGTACGTTAAAAATAAAAAATTAATTCAGTCAATGATAGGTAAACACTCCTGGGAATAAAGTTTCGGATGCAAAAAATTCTTCATCCTACTAACTCCGCTTTTGAATTAGATTTTCGTGAAAATTTTGCTACTTATAATGATTCCCCTGTTTTAGTTAATGATATGTCTACGTTATATTTATCTACTGCATGGAAATACGTTTGAATGTAATTGTTCTATTTCATAAAATCCTTAATCCTTTGCATTACTCCTTCTTCCCCATTCTATTTTCCCGCCCTTTCTCTATTTCCCTGCTTTATCTGTTAGCTTCATTAACGGGTGTGTCCCGTGTGGGGTCTGGATGTCATAAACCTTCCCCCCTCCCTTTAGGGCACGCCTCCCACACTGTCTTTTCTAGAATTTTCGGTTGTAGCCCCTATTTATATCAAAGACTTTCGATGACCTTCGCATTTGCGAATTGTTCATAGTGACAGTCACTCATAGGCGTAGCTTCGGGGGTTACGTTAATAGATGTTCAGTTAAAATCGGAAAATTGTAGAAAACTTTTAAGAAAGGTGGTTTTTTCCGCTTTTTCAAACTGTGAAACTGAAGATTCCCATTACGTCTTTAGCCTTAACATAGTTTTTAATAACGATATGATCCATAACAAATATTCGACGCCATATTTTTTTCTCATTTTATTTATATTATATTTATTTTTCTCATTGTATAACTTTTGAATACTACTCAAACATCAATTCTATTGTTATTCAGTTAAAAAAAAACATAATATTTCATATTTTAAGGACCGTTCGGCAGTCAATGCGCTTAGAAAAGCCCTAACTGAATTCAAATCGTTCCCCCCCTCCCCCCCCCAAAAAAAACAAAACAAAAAAACTAAAAGTTAGAAGCATGCTACGCCTATGCAGTCACTCTCAATGTTCCTCGGTCTGACGATGAACCAAAAGCAGTTCGAAACATGTAGCCATCTTTTTTACATGTTTTTTTTTTAACTCGCTTTCTTGTTTGTGTGTTTGTCTCGTACACATCTTGCAATCGATTTTTAACTAACTTCCCGAGTAGGTAGACATTTGAAACTTTTAGAATAGCTCAGAACACGATGACGATGCATTATTTTATATTTTTAGCCACCTTTAAGCAGAATTAAATTCATTTTCAGTTATTTTCAGTCAATTTTGTTTTGTAGACCAGTGCAGCCATCTATTGGCCGGGACGGGAACGAAAAGTTAAACGCAAGTTAACTTCCAATTAACTTCATTTTCTTTCAAGTTGATGGGATAATTCATCAAAAAAATTTTAAGAAAGTATTTATAAATACATAGAATTGTCAAGTTTATATGATTCAACAGAAAATTTAAAAACATGGTTTATAAAAAGTTCTTTTTATCTTGTAATTATTAAATTTACTGTGGAATTGAAGAAGTGTTGATTAAGCAGGGCTGTGGTTGTTTCTCAGATGACCTCTATTAAACTGAAATAAAAAAGAGATGATTTTGTGTATTGTGGAGAAGTTAGCTCTTTAGATTATTAATCGTTTCGAAAGTTGATGCTGCTAGGAAAGGGAGATGAAACAAAACCCCCTTGGTAAAATGAAAGCTTTAATAAAATCTTTTATATCGTAAAACACCAATAGAAATGTTGCATTATAAATAAACATTATTATTTTCTGAACTATATACCTTGACTTATTGGATGTCTTCCCTTTGTTTTATATCTATTCCCCTAACGATACTAATCTCGCCGTTCATTTTGATGGTTTTGGACAGCTGATTGTTGTCATTAATTAGTGTGCACTTTGCCTTTTCTGTCTTGTTTTAAGTTTATACGATGCATTTTCAGATTTTTAAAAATTAATTATTGAATTATCTGTTTGAGTAAATGTATACATTATTGTACAATATATATAAATATTAATGGTCTCTTTGTATAGGAGAGGTTTACCGTTGAACACGCTTCACTCCTCTGATTGGTTTGATTGGATGTGGTTATGTGCCCTTTTCTTTATGCGTTAACAGCCTTTTGCGTCATTTTTTATGATACTATCATTGGTTTAGTTAAAAAATTTGATGTTAGTTGGCTATTCTGTTGATTAATGGTTATATTTTGTGATAGTATGAGGTGGTTGAGGTTTATTCTAAAATTTATTTAAATTTTTTAAAACTGTTTTGATGTCATTATTTGAATTTATTTTGATTTTTTATCTGGTTAAGTTACCCCTTATTTATTTGAGTTGTGAGTTCAGCTTATCTAATGTGCTGTGACTATTGCGCTTTTATTTAGGTGTTTTATGGATGAAGTTGTTTTTAATTTAAGGGCACTTAGTTTTGATATTTCATTTAACACTTTGCTTTGATTTTTCATGTAAGGTAGTGATTTGTCTAGGTATCACAAGGGCTTGCAGGCTTTAAACAGTTTAAGTTGACTATCTGGCTGTAGATTGTATTTCGGTGCAGAAGCCATAAGTAATATTACGTTGACATTAAAGATACTTCAACCCCGGTGGCTACAGCAGAAGGGTAAAACAAACAGTACCTGTAACTAAACAAACTTTTAACGCACAATTCCTTTTACAGTCCTGTAATAATAAACAAACCAATATGCACTATTTTTTAAATTAATAATAGTTTGACAAGGAAGAGATCAAAATTACGTTAAGGTAAGCATTTCGTTGTAAATATTTGCTCAGTTTATGACCTAGTGTAAACGTTCTAAGTAAAAAATAAACAACATATTTTCAAAATACATTGAAAACTCTCATGTTCTTAAGTTTCCATAAATTTTTCTCAGTAAATTGATCAATTTAGACTATTTAAGGGTTTGTTAAGATCGTGCTCTAAAGAAACCTACAAAACTTGTCTTTAGATTCTATGCAGAATCAGGTAAAAAAAAAAAAAACTCATACTCATTTACTAACTTTTGAATCAAGTATGATGTCTTCAACTAATAAATTCAATGATGAAAACCTGTTTTTTGAGACCGTTTATTTCTAATTTTACTTTTCTGACTAATTACAAATAAGGTATTTATTGTTTCTATTATCGAGAAAAGGGCATCTGGCAACTTTTATACTCATATTTTGAAGGAGAGATTCTTCATAACGCGATACTGAGATGAGGCATAAAAACGCTTCCAGATAAAGTATTGGTTATCGAATTTTCATTGCCAGAAAACATGAGCGTATTTTGTTGGGTAAGCTAGACGAACATTAACTGACAACCAATATTAACTGCTTCTGTTTCTAATTTAAGCTCAGCCATTGTATTGATTTGTCATTTAAAGGTCTATACTGTGAAACCTTGAGTTCCGCAGTTTTATCATTCATGGATTTTATTATTTGTGAGTTTGCCGTTTGAAATAAAACAGGAGTTTTCTGTGTTTTGCAGGAAACTGATATAGTGACATTATTGTCTATAAAACTCCCTATTGTGCTGTACTTTACTGAGAACAATACTAAAAAAATTATTGCGTTTTATAAGCTATAATAACTTTATTGCCGTTTAAAATCTATATATACATTGCCTCACATAGTGAGTGTGTAGCGTATGCCTCACAGTGTATATGTTTGTCTACATTGTTAACAGAATACATTTTAAAATATACAGTTATGCTATACAGTATATTATTTTATTTATTTACTTTTTATGTTATCTACAGTATTATAAATTACGGTTTGGTAGCCTAGAGATTTCCTTCGTTTTTGCACCTTTGCGAGGGTACTGCGATCTTAGCCGAGTGAACGTGAAGGGCTAACAGTACTTGAGTATTTTCAAAACTAATTCTTCATACCGGTTGTGCAAGCATGCTTACAAATTTTCAATTTATTAATCACAATTCTAATATGGGGAAATCAATTGTTAGCTATTTTATTTTTATTTGACTTCTAATGAGTAAATATGGGGTGACTTCACACCAAGATTTGGCACTTAGTAAATGGCGACAGACCACAGAAATTGAATTTTACAAAATCCCTGTTAAGTTTAAATGACCAGTGTTGAAGTTTTTGATATTTAAAGCGTATGCTTGTGTATTTTTGAAGGCGAAAATAGATTTTACTGACACTACAGTGATTACATTATTCTACATTGAGTTCGAATGCTACAATCTCTTTCATGTAAAAGAAAAATACCATGGCGAGTATTTCGATGGATAAGTTATTAAAATATTTAATCTTTATCTACTTGTTAAATGTTGTCATAGTAGTAGTAACAGATTTTGCGTTTCTGTGTACATTAAACCAAATTAATTAATTCCGCATATCACCTTAGTTTAATGTATTTTTATCTGTAAGATTTAGGCAGTTGTGACGTTATGAGAAAAAAAAATTGAAGGTAAGAGTAGCAGCATAACATGGGAAATGATTATTTTTAGCATTGTTTTGAAAGAAATCATTCATACAGTATGGTTTAAGTACTTGATTGAAGATAAATAATTCAAGCTATGGATGAAATGGCAGAGGTTTTAACATCAAACGCACGTATCTCAAAATAATCAAACGTGTGAACAAATAGCTTTAGAAAAAAAAAAAAAAAAACAGGAATTTTCCTTCAGCTCCGGTAAGTCAGTTTTGTCTTAGTGTACCAAAATATAGCTCATAACATAGAGCTCAAACAAAACAAACTAACCAACTTAATTGAAAGTTATTATAAGGTAAATACTGTTCTATTGTTTTTTAAGATAACACTCTTTTGATTGTATGACTTACATTTAGCAACTGATGTTAAAGATTTCAAAACATTATGTAATACAAGAAATCCATTGTTTATTTCCAACGTTAATCTAACGTGTGAATATATTGTAACTGTTTTAAAATATTCAAGTATCAAATTAAATTTTTCTGTATTAGAATGGATTTTCCTAATTGTTGCAAACCTATGTAAATTGGTACTAAACATTTGGTTTTTCATAAGTGAATTTATTTAGTATTATAAGATCATTTAATCTGCTTCAATAATGCTATTTTAATAGAAAAAAGAAGCAATAATAAATCGTACTCATGAAATCATTTCTATGAGAATAGCAGTTATTCATTCTCTATAGTGAAAATCAATTAATTTTAAAACACAGGTTTAGACTGGCCTCTGAAAAATTCCCGTATAAGAGAGAGAGAGAGAGAGAGAGAGAGACCACGGTATTATTTGAGATTTCAATACTTCTTGGGTTATGTGAATGTGTGTGTGCGGTTAAATTTATATATATATATATATACAGTGGCGCACACAGGATTTTTTCTTGGGGGGGGGCGAGATGAATGGATAAAAATATATATAATGCATGGAGGGGGGCCCAGATGAACGAATACAAATATTTATAATGCAAAATCAATATTTCTACTTCTTTTTTTTTTGGGGGGGGGCAGGGCCCCCTGGGTGCGCCACTGTATATATATATATATATATATGTGTGTGTGCGTGTGTGCGCGCATGTGCATGTACGTGTATATATTTATTTACACACGCTTCTCTTTCTCTCTATTGTCGTATTGCTCGTCCATTTTAATTATAGGGCATGATTATTTGGTGGTAGTACAAAGATTATCTAACAAGGGGTATTTGGGTGCGTTGTGTTATAATTATTTTATTTTGTTACCCAAGGCTCTGGACGCAATTAGCAATTAACGGACAAATTTTTAAACCAAGTGGATCTGCTACATTAATTTTGCTCCACATTAAACACCCAGCAGATAAATAATTACTGAAACAAGGTTTAAAACGAAAAAACTTATTTATTTACATTTTGCCCTGATATTTACATCTCATCTCATCAAATTTTAATTAATATCATAGCTGCTCTGTTCACTATCAACAGGATTCAATTTAGTTTGACTTCTGATTCAGGGAGCGTAAATACAAAGTACACAAAATTCTAAAATCTCCTATCCAAATTAAATACACGATATTTTTAAATGCGTGAATCTCACACTAACTATTAAAAGGCAAACGCGGGATCTGAACTAAACAAAATCAAATAAAAACACTCACGTCTTTCAGCTGAGAGCGACTTTCGGGTCCTGCGATAACTCTGGTAGGAGACTCTTTCCGTGACGTCAGTTTGCACTCTGTGGGTTCTCTTTAGTTTGATGGGTGACTCTTCCACGCTGGGGTTATTTTTCCCTGTAGACGGACTGGAGGCAATCTTCTCTGCTATCTCTCTTTATTTTGGATTCGAGATCAGCTATCACTCGTCTTTCCACAAGGGCTTTCTTTCTCGGGAAGGATCCACCGAGCTCCGTCGCATCAAACCCCTTTAATTTTATTTTTGCTCCGGGAATATTCCACCGGACTTTTGGGGCAATCAAACAGGGGCAGGTTATTTTTCAGCCGACCCAGGGGAAGGCCTCCTGGACTCCGACTGTCCGACTTCCTTCTCAAAACTCCCTTCCAAATTTTTTATTCCTTAAACGTTCCCGCCTCCGGAACCACTTCACTAGCCATTCAGGAAACTCTCGACTTTTTTATTTGGCAAGTCTCAACACCTACAAGCCTCTCATTTGCTGCCCTCATTCTTGATCAAAAACGCCCCTCTTACGCAATAATCCAAACAGCTGACCGATGACCCGCAAAACCGCCAGACCATTTGGTTTCCAAACGCTCCCCTCCAAATCAATCACCCACAAAGGGCCATTGTAACATAACGTCACGAACGATGCCATCCTTGCTTACCTGCGTCTATCATCTAAAAGACCGCACACACTCTAGACCCATAAAACTTTTGTAAATTTGCTACCATTACCGACAAACGCTTTGCTCTATAATTACATCAGCCTTAAAGACGTCCCAGACCTTTTAACACAAAATGTAATGAATCAAAGCTTTCAAAATTTTTATTTTTTCTTAAAATTAATTTAAATTTTTTTTGAAAGCGCTTCATTACATCTCTCTCTCTCTCTCTCTCTCTCTCTCTCTCTCTCTCTCTCTCTCTCTCTCTCTATCTATCTATCTATCTATCTATCTATCTATCTATATATATATATATATATATATATATATATATATATATATAAAATAATTTTTTATATTATACATTTTTAAATCTATATGAACGATACGATTTACCTGAGTTTATTACGTATAACCGATATAAATCTTTGTTACAGCTAGTTTTAATAGAAACTTATTTATACAATGACAGGGATATATATAAACAGATTCATGGGATCCCTATGGGAGGGAGACGCTCATCAATTTTTGCTGATATCTATCTACTTAATTAGGAAACAGGAACTTGTTTATTAAATGAAGTAAAGTTTTTTAGGTATGTGGATGACATTTTGGTATGCTTTGTAAATAAATCTGATTTGGACTTTAGTTTTTAACCTAGTAATTTAAGTTTAGTTGAAACTACGTGCAATAAGAAAGGTTTTTTGTACTTTTTAGATTTAAGTATTAAAGTTAGCAATGGCTCAATAATTGCTAAAATGTATGATAAACGAGATGAATATAGTTTTAAACCAAATCGTATTATGTCAGTCAACATGCTTACACCTAAACATCAAAAGAAATGTCATTACTAATTTTTTAATAAGATGTAAACGTCTCAATACTTATGAAATGGATATGGATTTTAAAATTAAACAATTTATAAATTTTGCTTTACAGATGGGTTTCCCTAAGTCTTTTTTAATGTATAATATAAAAAATTTCTTAAAAATCAGTAAAACCGAATATAAACACCGTTTTCTTTAACCGTAACTGTATGTTAATTTACAACTTATTTGAGATCTGGATACAGTATAAAAGACAATGGATTCAAGAACTTTCTTACATTATTACGTTATAAAGGTATGTATGCTACAAAGTTTGCTAGTTTTAGTTATATATGATTAAAACTGTTGTAATTATCGTAAACACTGTGTTTAATTGAGATTTTCCAGTTTTGTGTTTTAAACTTTTGCTTTAATTATTGATCTACCTTTTTTAACTACTATTTGAGGAAAGTCTAGGTTGCACTGAGGTTTCGGGCTTCTGGGAGTGTTGCCGCGGCAAAAAACTAGTTTAACCGGAGTAGGGGGGTCACAACTCCCCCCAGCCATTTAAAGACTTCAGTTTCAGGATTTGGTTGTAGTTTCCCTGGATTGGCTTTCCACCAGTTTTCTGTTTTACACTTATTTTAAAGATTAACATACATAGAAATACTAATATAGTGCAGCATAGCGCCTAACGGTATTTTTATTGAGTATAATTATTTATTATTTATTATCTCTAACATTTGTATATGTATATATATAATATATATATATATATAATATATATATAATATATATATATATATATATATATATATATATATATATATATATATATATATATATATATATATATATATATATATATTATATATTAAGGTGACCAGATCTTAACATTGATAAAGCGGGACACCATTATTTGGTCTATATGGAGCAACAAAAATTTTCATAGAACGCAAAAATAGTATTGTAATATATTTATTGCTAAATTTCAATATAAGTACAATTTAATATAATAAATAAAAAACAATATGTATAGTATTATTTTATTCTTTGGCATATTTCTCATTTGCGTGAATGTTTTTTTTTTAGTAGATTGCTGTCGGTTTTTAAAAACCAATAAAATTTTTCAGAAGAATTTGTTAAATTATATTTCACACATAAAATGGTTTTCAAAGTCTCAACACTTAATTGTGATTTTTCTGATGTCCACACTTTATTTTCCGTAGAATTAACGCGTTTAGTCGTAGCATTAGTTCCTGGTAAGGACAGCGCTTATTCCACAATTTTTAGTGCATTATTGTGTGGAACATGGTTTGTTTCAAAATTCGAATTCTAACAACTGATCAACAATGCGAACTTTGATCATCAGTTCACGATAATCAGTTCTCAACAATTATTTGTTATTATTAAAGTTTAACATTATAAAATTATCAAAAATAATATAAAACTCATATCCTGGCTAAATAGCCACATGGCCGCCCAAAACCGTATATTCCCTTCCCGTTCTCCCGCCGTTCCCTAGCTTGTCGTGCATTCTTTCCAAAAATCGGGACTTTTTTTAAAACGCCGTGGGACGCGGGACAAATTGTTAAAAATCGGGACTGTCCCTCCAAAAGCGGGACGTCTGTTCACCTTTATATATATATATATATATATATATATATATATATATATATATATAGTCATAGTCATGTCGCCGACATCGACACTCCTCTCATTCGACACAGCCGGTGGAATTCCCCACGTGTGCTTTCAAAGGACAACAAAAGCAGCTGTCGCGTCGGCAATCCTCTTTCGACACAGCCGGGGGAATTGATGAGTTTCCCACATGTGTTGCAGGTACATCAAAAGGAACTCTAATGTGAAAAAGTCTCCAAATAACATTCTTTTCTTTTCCCCGCAGTCAGCACGTATGTTGCAGATCAGCGACGGCATTCAATTAGCTAACAATGGAGTATGTCCCGGGCCAAATGGATTTCAGGTATTCTTCTAAAGGGTCGGCGCGGGCGGAAGTGACCTCCATCGGCCCCGGAAGTATAAAGTGTTCCAGCAATTTGTGGAGTCTTCTGGAACAATTGGTCGAAGTATAAAAGGACTCCCCTTCTTTGTCTAGGGGACTTAGCTCATCGACTTGCGGAGTGCGGTCGGGTTTGAGAAAGGCAGTGTGCCTACCTGTTCACTTTCGAGAATTACTCACGGGTTGCTCTGTGGCGACGGAAACCGTGAAAAAACGACTTTTGGCTTGGGAAGCCTCAAATGTGTTAACTAGATATTGGCTGTGAGAGCCCAGGAATATAATGTGATATGGCTGTGTGTAAATATAGTTTTGTGAATTTAATTGTAAATATATCAATGTACATAAAGAAACACTGTCTCTGTCCTCGGATTATTTCCTTCAGTGGAATTTTCAACTAAGCAGTTGAGTTAGCTGTGGCCCCGCTGTTACAGCTTGGTGGCATTTTGCGGTGGGATAATTTTACCGATTAAACGTTAAGAGGATCACGTAGAGACAGTGTTCCTTCAGTGCCAAAAGTGCGAGAAGTGGAGCCTTCATCTTACCGGGGTACGGCAGAGTGAAACCCCAAAAGATGCAAGACCGAGCACCTAAAAAGAGGACACCCTGGAGTAAAAGTAATTCAGCGGGTCGAGCTGGTTGCGACGAATAAGGTGAGTCCATTCGAAAATCTTTTTAGAGAGGTCTAAATGTATTTCGCCAGGCGCGTGATTAAAAAAGTAGTTTAGGAAAACTAAAAGTCATCTTCCCCTATGAAGATATATTTTGATTTGTGTAAATCAAAGGAATTTTGTGAGAAATCCACAGGGAATCTCACGGGCACGTGTTGTGCAGGAAAAGTACCCAGTTTGGGACTGAACGCGGAATGCAAATTGTATATTTGATATAAGTGTATTTTTGTTGTGTTCTGTGAAAAGTTTAGCTCAGTGTTAAGGGTATTTTTGTGTTTCAATATTAACTTGGAGTGTGGTATTTTGCCAAGTGTATTGTTTTTGTGATTTGAATATTAGTATATTGTTAAAGTTTTTTTTGTGCGTAGGTAATAATGGGGAATATTATAATACAAGGTGTATTATTATATTAATATCTGTTTTAAATTTGAGCAGTTGGCAGAGGGTACTTGAGATTTTAACTTGAAATTTAATATTTTGATGTTTGTTTTGTACATTAATATTAAGTTTGGTTTAAAGTTAATACGGAGTGTATTTTCTTTGTATGTTAATATCTTTTTGAAATGGGATATAATACAGAGTGTACTTTTTGTGTGCTGATATCATTGTATCTGTTTAGAAATTGTGTTTTCTGTGAAAAGAGTGTAAAATTTTGGTCTAAGACAATGGAAGTTTTCTGTGTAAACAGACTAAAAAGGTCCTGTTGGCTCTGGCCGAGGAATTTGAGACGGATGCGTCGGTACACGACAAAAAGTTAGTGATTGCTAACAAAATCATGACAGCAATCGGCTACAATGAAAATGTAATCGAAGCATTGATAGAATCAATCATAGATAGTGAACTAAAGCAGGCCAAATTAGAGAGGGAACAGAAAGAGGCGGATAGAATTTTTGAATTGGAGAAGTTGTGCATACAAGGTTCAGCCGAAACGAGCAGTGTTGACTCGATCAGCTCGAATTGAGAGACAGATAGAGGTTTTCGAACCAGTTTGAGAGATTTGGTCCCCAAATTTGACCCCCTCTCAGGAGATATAACGCTGTTCCTTATGCTTTTCGAAAGACAAGCGGAAAAAGCAAAGGTGCCCTCTAGCGATTGGGTCAGTCAAATGATCCCGCTATTACCGGTTGAAATATCAGAAATTATTGTGAATTAACCGGGAGAGAAAGGGGATGATTGCCCTCACATAAAATCGCTGTTATTAAAACGGTTCAGACTAGGCACGGGCGCTTTGCGTGCCAAGTTCCTAACCCATCAGAGGAAACCGGGAGCATTGTGGTCCGACCTAGCTTATGAGTTAAAAGGATATTTGGAAAATTGGCTTGAGTCAGTGAACGTTAGCGATTTCGGGGCTTTGAAAGAGCTAATGGTCACGGAACAAATTAAAAAACGCGTCCCGATGGAAATTAGGGAAAATTATGTAGAAGATTGGGACGAGTTGAAGAATGTATCTATAATCACGGATAAGTGCGACAAATATGAAAGCGTACACCATAATGGAAAAAAACAAGAGAAAAGGTTATGGGAAAAAAAACCGGGCCAGGAAAAAACAAAAGGTCAGACTTACGGCAAAAATAAAGACGAGAGTAAATCTAAATCAGAGGTAGGAATTAAAAAACAGGAAACGAGTAACACGAATTGGTGAAAAGAGCAGTCATATGAGAGGAAAAAGGCTTGTTATTTTTGCGGGGAAACTGGGCATTTCAAGAGTGAGTGCCCGAAATACCAAAAAAATTCAAAGAAAGGTGAAGTAATTAACCATGTCGGGACGGAGTTAGAACTAAGCAGTTGATTTAATCCTTACTTGAAAAAGGCGGTAATTAACGGTGTACCCAGACAATATTTGAGGGACACGGGGGCGGAAATTGATTTATGTGATAGGTCATGGGTGACGAATGAGGACCTGATAGGAGAAGTCACTTGGGTAAGACAACCCCTGGACGATAAATGTATTTGTTTGCCTTTGGCTTGGGTTCAAATTGAGAGTGATTTTGGGAGCGTCTGGACAAAAGCGGCGGTCAAACCGAACGGGGTTGACCAGGGTTATTATCTGCTGGGAAATAAGACCGCTGAGTTAATTGAGAAAAAATTAAATAGTGCCCCAATAAATGCGGTTTTTACGCGGAGCCAAGCTAAGAAAGAGACTGAACAAAACATAGTCGAAGCGAGCCAGACAATAGAGGAGTCTGAACCGGAAGTTTTTCCGAACGGCCCCTATTCAGAATCACCGTTAGTTGAAATAACCCCCGAGGATTTCGCGCGGGAACAAGAGGAATGTCACACGTTAGCTGCCATACGAGAAAAGGTGAAGACAGGTGACTCGGGGGAATTCACGAGGGAGAATGGTAGAATCATGCGGGTTACAAAGTCGAAACACTGGGAACAGAGAACTCAGCTGTGCGTTCCTCTAGTATTTCGAAACGAAATTTTAAACTTATCTCATAACCTGTTATCTGGACATCTAGGGACAACAAAAACAAAAAGTAGGGTATTACAGTGTTATTTTTGGCCAAATTGTTATCAGGAGATCGAAGAATATGTCAGGTCTTGTGATCTTTGTCAGCGGGTAGGCAAAAATAACGATCGTAAGAAAGCGCCGTTAAAATTGGTCCCGATCATAACGGAAGTATTTTCGAAAATCAATATTGATGCGGTTGGACCGTTACCTATTAGTGAAAAAAATTATAGATATTTAATTACCTCGATTTGTGTGGCGTCTAAATATCCGGATGCAATCCCCGTGGAGGATATCAGCTCCACGTCGGTGATTGAGGCGCTATTACAAATTTTCTCACGGACGGGATTCCCAAAAGAAATCCAGTGTGATTTGGGAAGGTCGTTTACAAGCGAATTGACCTCTGAGTTTTTCTCGAAATTTGGGATAAAAGTCAGGCACAGTAGCGTTTGTCATCCGCAGTCCAACAGCGTCGAAAGGGTGCACTCTACACTGAAGAGGGTTCTTAAGGCGTTGTGTTTAGAAACGGGAAAAGGATGGGAGTCAGTATTGCCCATGGCATTGTTTTCCTTGCGGACGATTACCCACGAAAGCACGGGGTTTAGCCCAGCTGAGTTAGTCCACGGAAAAAATTTGAGAGCACCGCACACGTTAGTTTACGAAAATTGGATAAATCAGGGGGGTACTGACCAAAACGTTGTCGATTACGTACTAAACTTAATGGAAAAATTGAAAACATGTCAAGAACTCGCTGGGGAGACTATGTTAGAGAATCGTGATAAGAGAAAGGTTTGGTACGATCGAAATGCGGTGAACAGGAACTTTAAGGTAGGTGATAAAGTCTTGGTTTTGGCTACTTCCAAGCCTCATAAGATGGCGGTCAACTGGGTTGGGCCGGAAACGGTCACCAGAGTGATATCAGAAACAAATTACGTAGTGGATGTTCCCGGAAGAAGGGACAACAAGACGATTTATCATGTAAATCTCATAAAACCGTACCACCACCAACCCGAATACACAAATTTGCTCATTAACCAAGAGGAGGAAGAGGTGGAGGAAGATGCAGACATTCCGTACCCTTCCGCCGAGACTATCCAGTTAGATTTTTGGGAAATTGTGAGCGGGAGCGGGCTAGAGGAATGGGCGTCAGCCGAGCAAATAGGACAGTTTAAGGGAGTCATTGAACGGCACCGAAAACTTTTCTCATCTGATCCTGGGAGAACTCCATTAATAGAAATGGATATAGTTTTGGATGACGAGTCTCCGGTCAGGGCGAAACCTTATCGTATGTCCCCGCGTCAGATTGAGATTTTGAGAGAGGAGATTAGAAGGTTATTAGCCTTGGGACTAATTGAGGTAGGTCAGTCCGACTACACCTCGCCAATGATTTTGGTTGAAAGCCCCGGAAAAGATCCACGACCCTGTGTGGACTACCGGAGGTTAAATGCCAAGACCAGAATGGAGTTTTCCCCCTCCCTAACATAGAAGAAGTCGTGGAAAAAGTAAGTGCGGCGAAAGTAATTGCTGTTATGAATTTAACCAAAGGTTATTTCTAGATACCCCTAACGAAGAGGGCACAGAGGTATGCGGCGTTCGTAACACCTTTTGGGACATTTATACCGCGGGTAATGATGTTCGGTTTGGTGAACGCGCCGTTTTACTTTTGCAAATTAATAGCCAGTGTACTCACGGGTTTAGAATCTTTCGCCCTGCCGTACATCGACGACATTGCCATTTATTCACTAAATTGGGAAAGGCATGTGAAGGACCTCGACATTGTTCTAAAAAGATTGGGAGAGGCTAGTTTAACCATAAAACCTTCAAAATGCAAGTTTGCACAAAGCTGCGTTAGGTTTTTGGGACACGAGGTAGGATCGGGGAAAAGGTCACCGAGTGACGTAAAAGTGCAAGCTATAAAGGAATTTCCCATCCCCGAAACGAAGACTAAGCTACGGGCTTTTCTGGGTCTGACGGGTTACTACTCGAGGTATGTTCCAAATTACGCGGCCATAGCTGTCCCTTTAACTGACGCGCTCAAAGGGAAAGTGAAGCGGGAAAAGATTGATTGGACCCCAGAGAGGAATGAAGCGTTCGAGGAACTAAAATGCAGGTTGATAACGAGTCCGCTTTTGTACGCGCCCGATTACGCCAAAGAATTTATAGTACAAACAGATGCTAGCACTTTCGGGGCGGGAGTAGTACTATCTCAAAAACATGGAGACGAGGAGCATCCCATAGTATACCTCAGTAAGAAATTTTCGAGGGCTGAGCGAAATTACAGAACTGTGGAAAGGGAGCTAGCGGCTATTGTTTTCGGACTTAAGAAGCTGAACTATTATCTCGATGGCCAAAAATTCCGAATACAAACGGACCACAATCCTCTCGTTTTTCTGAAGAAAATGATGGGATCAAATGCCAGGTTGACCAGGTGGGCATTATTCTTGCAACCTTTTAATTTTGAGATAGAACATAAATCCGGTAAATTAAACGGAAATGCAGACGGTTTGAGCAGAACCGATAGCGTTGAAAATGATGAACCGAGTCAGTCATCTCGGGTACATATTTTTGGTATGAAATGTGAGTTATAATTGTGTGAGATTTGTACAGTGTTCCACGGTGAAAATTAGTTAAGGTTTTTTTATCTGTTATTATTTTATGTCTAATAGTATGATTGTTTCTGTTCCGTGAATGGAAAGTGAGGCGGTTTTGCCTATTGTCATGTTTGGTTCAGGTTGAACGGACAAAGGAAAGTCCAAATGAATTGTGTAAATTATAGTGGTTGAGTCAGTTGTGAACCAACGACTAAATGGAAAAATTTAAGAAAACTGTGAGTCGTTTGACAAGCAGGTTGTAAGTTATCATTGTGTTGAATTTTTAGGGTGAAGTTTTAAGTACTATTGTTAATGGTGCGAAGTTTTATGTAAACTGATTATGTGTAAAATGATTGGAAATTTTAGCATGTCAATAAGTGTTAAGTGACTGTTAAGTATGGTACCGGTGTTTTAATCTCATGTTTTAAGAAGTTGTGAGTAGAAATTATTTCAGTGTATAATTGTGTTTATTCTTTTTGTAACCGCGATAAAATGTTACTGATGTGTCAACATAATGTGTAGAGACGAAGTTTTGACTGGTAGACTCTCGAACTGAGTACTAGGAAAGGGTTTGTGTTAGAGTTTCGAGTGCGCGGTAGGTTTGGTATTAAGCCATTAAGATAGGGTTCAAATAAGCCATTGTGTGAAAGACCTCTCCAAAGGATTACCTCGTTTGGACGTACACCCGTGACTTTAGCCTTTTAATTGTTTAAAAGTCTTTATGGGGGGAGGAGCTGTCATGTCGCCGACATCGGCACTCCTTTCATTCGACACAGCCGGTGTAATTCCCCACGTGTGTTTTCAAAGGACAACAAAAGGAGCTGTCACGTCGGCAATCTTCTTTCGACACAGCCGGGGGAATTGATGAGTTTCCCACATGTGTTGCAGGTACATCAAAAGGAACTCTAATGTGAAAAAGTCTCCAAATAACATTCTTTTCTTTTCCCCGCAGTCAGCACGTATGTTGCAGATCAGCGACGGCATTCAATTAGCTAACAATGGAGTATGTCCCGGGCCAAATGGATTTCAGGTATTCTTCCAAAGGGTCGGCGCGGGCGGAAGTGACCCCCATCGGCCCCGGAAGTATAAAGTGTTCCAGCAATTTGTGGCGTCTTCTGGATTCTTCTGGAACAATTGGTTGAAGTATAAAAGGACTCCCCTTCTTTGTCTAGGGGACTTAGCTCATCGACTTGCGGAGTGCGGTCGGGTTTGGGAAAGGCAGTGTGCCTACCTGTTCACTTTCGAGAATTACTCACGGGTTGCTCTGTGGCGACGGAAACCGTGAAACAACAACTTTTGGCTTGGGAAGCCTCAAATGTGTTAACTAGATATTGGCTGTGAAAGCCCAGGAATATAATGTGATATGTCTGTGTGTAAATATAGTTTTGTGAATTTAATTGTAAATAAATCAATGTACATAAAGAAACACTGTCTCTGTCCTCGGATTATTTCCTTCAGTGGAATTTTCAACTAGGCAGTTGAGTTAGCTGTGGCCCCGTTGTTACAATATATATATATATATATATATATATTATATGTACTGAAATAGATACGTTGATTGGAAATGTTTAACGTATGTAACGGTACTTCGATTTATTGAAACTATTATTAGTCCTGACTGAAATAACTTTAGTATCATATAAATTAATCTTTGATTTACTGAAACGTTCACTTCATTTGATTAACTAACCATGTTACTTTTAAATACATGCATGATAAACTGGATTGTGTCAAGAAATATTTTAATGCATTACAGAGGTATAAACATAATCATTTTATAGGGATTTCGCCATCTATTAGTTTTAATATATATTAATTCCTTTTTCAGTGCTTTAAAAAAATTAAACTGGCCTAAGCGACTCGCAATTCAGAGAGAGATTGAAAGACTCCACTTAAATTCCTTTCCGTTAGGAAAAAAATTATGTTGCGTGCTCAACTATGAACACGCCTCAGTTATGTAAGTTATTGAGTTTCTTTAATAGTGAAACGTTATGTTGCAAAATATTGAAACATGCAGTTTTAACGTCGGAGGTTGTTATAAGATAATTTTCCAGAAATTGTGTAGCGCTCTTTGCAGAAATAATGAAGGAACCTAGATTTGACGAATATTTTAACTAGTCTCATGACATTCATTAAGTCGAAGTTCCACAACGTAATTAAGAATGTGTGTGAGGGCAGTGCTACCTTGTCAGGGAATAGTTTTGAAGGATGTTATTTTACAGTATGCCTACAGGAAGCAAATTTGATTACAAAATGAGTTGCATGGATGGGTATTTAAACGCACTATATTAGGGGTCTTCAACCTTTCACGTTCACGGGCCACCATAGGCGTAGCGTCGGGGGGGGGGGCACGTGCTCCCCCGTGCCCCCCCAACTTAACTTCAAATAAATTAAAACGTTAATAGAAGTTCAGTTAAAATCGGAAAATTGTAGAAAACTTTTAAGAATGTTGGTTGTCGTGTTGCTACATCCAGTTTTTAGTTCATTTGGGCCCGTATCGTAAATTATTTTGGTTAGTACTAATTATTTATTTTTCTTAGAATTTATTTGGGTGCGTTGTGTTTTAATAATTATTTTGTTGAATACAACCCAAAGCCCTGGATGTCGAATTTAGCAACCGAACAAAAACCAATAAACTATTCTCAATTTTAGATCATGAAATTTAACACCAACAACTTTCAAACTAGACAAACAAATAGATTTTAACATAACAAAACTTAGTTTATTTACACACTTAATATTTACAAGTAACAAAAAGAATCTTTCATTTCCCGAAATTAATGCACAAAATTCTTATTTTTCACAAATTGTATTTATTATTACCTTGCCAAGGTTAGGGAGCGTCCCGAGCTCAAAAACAAATAAACTTAATTATTAGTTCAACACTAAACACCTTCTCACTAAAAACTCCTTCCTTACGAAAAAAACTAAATTACCTCGCCTGAATTGGAACTGAACAAATCAAATTTGAGATTTAACTCTCACTCCAATTGCTTTTCATCAACTCACGTTACTATGTTGGCCTTCTCGCCTCACCGAGGGTTCGGGGTCACACTGATTCACCGGGCAGGGGGCTATCTATATTTCTTTCACGGTGAAGGATCAATTTTTCTCAGTTGATAATTGTAGTCGGGCTTTCCTTGGCGCGTACCTTCACTATTTTGCACTAGCGATGGGGATCTCTTCACGTCGTGAAACGGGGCGCTGGGCTCTCCTCGTCGTATAACTTCTCAATTTCATTCTCGATGGGGATTGCTTCTCGGCTGTGGCACGGGAGCTGGGTCTCTTGGTCTCTGCTGCAATCTGAGTGCGGACCTCTCTATTTTACTTAGTCAACGCAATTCGTTCTCTATCAGCTTATCGTATTTGAAATCTGGGGAGCTCTTCTCTCTACCCCCTCAGTGGCCGTAACAGGTTTATGTGGAACCCTCAAGTCCACTTAAAGTATAACTTTTTAAGTCATGCTGGAGATGGGGACCTACAGCCTCCCCGATCCAGACTCTCTCTCCTTCTTTCTTTTCAATCTCCTTCTATATATTTTATATTAATCCCCTTTCACACTTATGACTCCACCTTCTCCTAAACTTCAATCAGCCAATCCGGACACCGTAAACTTTTCATTCGCTATACTCCCTTCAAACTTTCTCATTGACTTCCGAACTTAAACCTCACGCCCTCACTGCCTGCCCTTTTCAGACCACCCAAGATTTGCACGTGGCGATGGGGATCTCTGTATACCATAAATTCAACATAAAAGACCTTTGTAACATGATGTCACTTTTTGGCTCCGTCATCTAATCTGTGTCTCCAATCTCAGATCTTCCCATCTTCAAATCTCATAAAGCTGTCTCGCACGGGCTGCGTCCTAAATAACTCTATTCAATAATTATTGTCGGTGTTAAGTTTGATTCCGACCTTTTATCACCAACATGTAATAAAGCTAGCTTTTATTTTAAAAGCGCTTTACTACATTGGTTTTTCCAGCATTTTGAAACTTTGAAACTGAAGATTCCGATTAAGTCTTTAGCCTTAACATAGTTTTTCACAATGATATGATCCAAAACAAAAATTCGATGCTATTTTTTTTCTCACTTTATTCATATTATATTTATTTTCTCATTGTATCCCTTTTGAATACTACTCAAACATCAATTTTATTGTTATTCAATTTTAAAAAATCATAATATTTCTTATTTTAAGGACGTCCGACAGTCAGTGCGCTGCGGAGGGCTTTAACAATTCAATTCGTGCCCACCAAAAAGTTAGAAGCACGCTACGCCTATGCGGACCACACCAATAAATTCACATAGTTCCAAGGGCCACACATCTGTGAAATAAGCAGTATAGGCAGTATAAAAAGGACATAAGCAGTATAGGCAACTGTATTATTTGCAAACGAGCTACAGCCTTTGAGATGATTGTTTAATTTGCTTTTTATAGCATGAGGATTAATTCCTTCAAAACACGTCACTGAAGTTTTGTGTGCATGGTGTGTTTTAAAAAGTATTTTGCACCTTTTATAGCTATTAATTAGAAAATGTTTTTATTTATTATTTCCTACAAACAACAAAAAATGGAAGTTGAATCAATGTACTTTGTACGTTATATCGCATGAAACAGTATGAATGCAGGAGGATGAGACGCACGTGAGGACTTGGCATGCTGCTTTTTGTGTTTATTTCGTCTTAAGATTCTGAATACAATTACCAGTTTATCATTTTGGTATGCTTATGGGCCATGGGCTACTTCATCCCCCGTGCATTCTTGACATCCCCCGTGCATTCCTGAGGATTTACCGTTCTAAGGTTTTTTTTTGTTTTAGATTTATATCAAACTTTCGTTTTGCCTCATCGAAATGTTTCAGCGAGACACTAAAATACCGTCGGCGGGCTACGGGTTGAAAACCCTACACTAGACTGAATTAATACTTTGGTTTGTAATTATTTGAACTAGCCTCTCTTCTTTCCATACAGCTTGTAATCGCGATTTTTGTAAGTTTCTCATATGTTAAGTTGCAACAGCTACACTAGGATTGAATTCCTTAAAAGCTATTGAGTTTCTAAGGTACGACGGTCGCATATAGTGAAAGCCTAGAAAATAATATCCTCTAAAACTAATGTGTGTATTTTCTGGTGGCCAATTGATGACTCAAGCTGTCTGAATTCCGTGTGAACAGCGCGCTAGCCAATGCATCTCAGCTCATCTGAAATGTAGTGGAGATAAATATGAAAGATCATGAGTATTAATAAGGAGAAGTGTAAAAAATAATCATGAATATTTTATTTTTTGGGCAAAGTAGATGTTTATATACGCATTGAAGTGCATTTTGGGCTTGAGTTGAGGGTTCAAGCCTGGTATTGCTGTGATGAGATAAAAAGATAAGGAAGGCCCTGTGAAAACCTCTAAGTTGCATCCTCCTCAGTTTTGACATCAATAGACTTTGATGATTTTTTATAATTGTTTTGGGTAATTATAAACATTTCAGATAGGTGCTCCCGAGGGCAATTAACCCCCTGCCCCACAGTGCATTGCCACCGAGGGATACAGACATGGCTTTCTATGTGTGTTACACTAGTATGGTAAACAGAATTTCCTCGTGGAAAGGTTTCACCCCTTAGGCATGTGTGCCTATCGAATAATTTGTTTGAACAACTTTATTAACGATAGAGCTTAAATATTTGTTACCGCTTTTTTTCAGATCATAAGACGCTCCTGACTATAAGACGCACCTCGAATTTATGGGAGGATTTTTAGAAAGATTATTTTATTAGGTATATAAAGATACTTTCAATTTCTTACTTAATAAAGATATATATATATATATATATATATATATATATATATATATATATATATATATATGTGTGTGTGTGTGTATAATAAAACATTCATTTTAATTTACTGTAACCTTCAGATCATAAGATGCACCCCAATTTTAAATATACTTTTTTATAGTAAAAAGGTGTGTCTTATGGTCCAAAAATACGTTAACTAAGAAATATGGTAAATTTGACAAATAATTTTGAATGCCCCATATTACATTACCTGATGCATTTTAACTGTATTATTACCCCGATGCCCCCAAATTTTGTCGTTTAAGTGATATAGTTGAATACAATTTTTCAAAAATTTTCTCAAAACAGTTCTAGCATCCTTTCATTAAAATTCTCATGAAACTTCGGAAAAATTTGCCCCTTAAATATAATTAGTATTTTATTGTATGAATTGGTACAACGCCAAATTTTCCTGCTGCGATTTTCATTCAATGTATTTTTTCTCCCCTCTCCAAGAATCTGATTTTAGAACCACCAGAATAAAACAAAGATTAAAATAATTAAAATCGGCTGAAGATATTATAACCTTCAAGAACAATAACAAATGAAGTCCTAGATTTCTTTCTGCATGATCTCTGATCTCTTTTTGCGGAATTTTCTCATTTAAATAGACAGAAATTTTCACCAGTAACGAGTTTCATTATTTGTAAAGCTGAGTTCCCATTCTTTGCTTTTCTCCGTTTAATGTTCCAAGAACTGACATTATGCACTTCTAGATGTTATCTCTAGAATGATGGAAAGGGAGCGAAATGGATGCCTTGCGTGCTCTCTGGTTGGGATGTAAAGGAGAGGGTCAAAAGAGGTAACGCCTTTTCCTAAAATCGTTGGAGTAAGATTCGTGCAAAATACTGAGGGAGATCAAAGAAATAAAAATTAACAGACGGTTTGATTACGTACGGAGACTATTTAAAATCTCATTATTCCAAATCCACATTCATTTTCTGTTGGAAATAAACTTCTTAACTTGAATTTTATCTCTAATTAAAGGGTTATGATAGTGCGAGACCTCTACAACTGGAAGTTAATTAAAATTTTGATTCAACGTAAAAGCTCCCCATTTCGTATATAAATTCAAAATGAAATTCCCGATATAGTTATTGTTTTTGATACTAGCTAATCAGTTATGAATATATATATATATATATTTATTTATTAGAACAACAAACTTCTATATAAACAGAACTTATTAGTAGCATGGAAATATTTAGGTTTCTGAGATAGTTTACAAAAAGCAAAGACAGCAACCGATGGTAAACATCCTTAACTAAATGCGAAGATGAAAATTTAGGCCTAAATTGCGGAAAATAAGAAAAATATGATTACATAGAAAACTAGTACAGGATCTGGCATTATTGATACTTTACTTTGTCATAGCTGAATGAAGAAAATAATGTGTAATTTGTTAAATAAAAAATAATAAAAAACTTCTTTTTACGACATCCTTCATAGTTATGCGGGCGTCATCTTGGAGAATCCAATTCATGAATGTAGCTATTTTATGGCTATTCTAGATATACCGCTCTTCTAATTCTGGAATACACCGAGTTGAATCAAGCGTTTCGAGTCACGGATAGCATTGATCGATTTTTTTTTTTAAATGTAATGTCAGCTATCTTCATTTATTTATACAATCATTTCCCTTTTTTATTTTTTTGGCTTGTGTGTGTATATATATACAGTGGAATCTCGATCGATCATTCTCCGAATCATCGTTTTCCTGTATGTGTCGGTTTATTTCACCCAATACCGCCGATCATATTGCTTTGTTATGTTCCCGCATCTATCGTTTTCTCGCATTTATCGTTCAGTTCAGTCGGTCCTTTGAAAAACGATAAATCGAGATTCCACTGAAATATATATATATATATATATATATATATATATATATATATTGATTGCAGCCTATTGCTGTATGAAAACCATCCTTAGTTATACAAGTACACCTAATCCAGTTTTTGCATGAACCTTTTTTACACGAATTTGATTTAACACGAATTCAAAAAAATATTTCATTCTCTATTTACGCGAATCATTTTGATTTAACACGAGCGGTCCAATCCAATTTCTCATTTTTTTTTTGGCCTAAATTCTAGGAAAACAAAATTTTATTTGTGGTGTTTTATTTTTGGCGATAGTGTATCCAGTTCTATTTTGGTTCAAGAATTCAGTCCGCAAAAACATTTTCTTCTTTTCATCAAAAATGGAGAAAATGAAAGAAAATCATCCTGTTCTAAATGCAAATTTAATAAAAGGAGGTCTGGAACTGGCCAAAATATTGGATAATCATTTTGTCAAACATGACCCTAATGAGGAACGCGCTGGGAAGTTTCAACGTGAACTGAAGTTGTTGACAGCCTCTTACAGAGAATCATATAACGGCCCAACCAAAACACGAACACAACGATTAATAACTGAATTCATTCGTAAAACCGGTGAATCATCAACACCAGAGGAGACTCATGCTGATTTTGCTCAAGAGATCACAGAAAGAATTTCATTAACAGAGGCAGAGGAGGATGTCCACAACATTTTTAGTGATAGCAGTGATATTCCAGTCGTACGCAAACGTATGTGCCATTTATTGTCAGAAAGTGAAAATGAATAAAAAATTTTTGTGTAAAACAGATTTTTTTTTGGCTCATGACGAATTTTTTTCATTTTCATTACATATTATTACATGTGTATTTTGTTGAAATAAAATAATATGCTTAAAACGAATATTTTCATATGGTTTTTTAAAATTATTTTTAGTGTTTTTTATACCCGGAACCAATCTTCTTTTCTTCCATAGATACAATGTCTTTTTTTACACGAATTTTTTTATACGTATTCTTCAGGAACGTATCTATCGTGTAAAATCAGAATTAGGTGAATTGCATAAGACATAAGTTTGTTTCATAAATTTTAAGGATTTTGTTGTCTAAATGTTGTACTTATATGTAATAATATATTGTGCTTGAATTTGTTCTGTATATTCCCTATCTAGCTGAACGATGGTCAAATGGATAGGGTTCCGGCATTTGGTACCAGAGTCTGTGAGCTCCAGTCTGGCTGTTGGCATGGATATTTGTAGCCGTTTGGAATCGGTTTTAAACTGTAGGCCCCGGTCTAATTAGCACTCGGGTAGCAAAATATGGCCATTGAGCTCCAAAATCAACCAAACACTCCACCCTCCCATCTGGGTTAGTCTACAGCATTGTTGATTCTTTAATTTTAAATTTATGAAACATTGTGGTGCTGTAAAATGCATCATTTTATTTCATGAACGTTGATTATGGTCAATGTTAAGTGTTCAGGCTTGAGTTTCTTGAAAGATTCGTAGTTTTTCCACTTTCTCGTTGATTTTGCACCCATAACTCTGTGAAAGGGAGAAGTCGACTGTTGACAAAAAAACTGAATAGCATTATGAATGTTCCATTTTGACCATTCTCTGTAGATATCAGCTCCTCCAGAGCTCATATTCTTATCCTTAAACCACTGCAACCTGATGGAAGTGCTTTCGGGGGAGAGTATTCCGTACAGACACGGCAATTTCCAGTTTCTCCTAGTTGTTCCAGAATTGAGCGAACAGGATTTTTCCCAATTCGTGATTTAAATGTCTTATTTTCTCACTGGTTATTTTTTTGTTTAAAGCGAATATTAATTTGTTCTAAAAGTGCGCTACTTTTTAAATGTCATTACGGAACATATCTTAGGAAATTATCCCCTATGAACAGGCTATGTTGAAAAAGTAACAAAGAACATTTTCAAGTGAATTTGACGGATTCAGCAAGACACATTTCCCAGAATACGAGAAATTATAGGAGAATTTTAATGAGAAACATTTATTTCATTTTAGAGTTCTATGAAGGAAAAGTGCTTCGATTATTTAAACATATTTTTATTCTCCCTTCCCCATGTCAATTTGAAACCAATTTTTAACACCGAGAAAAAACCAGTAAAAGAATGTAAGATAAAATATTGAGTTTAAATTTAAATTTGAGTCTTGCAGTGAAGAACCTATAATTCTCCAGTTTCACACGTTATACTTGATAAACTAATCTTTAACATATTTATATACTACCATAGAAGCTGTACTTTTTTCTAGGTAACATTCCTGTCTTTTAATTCTTACGAGTACCGCCTAGTAAATTCTCTCTTCATTTCCAATTTTACATGTTTTGATAAAATGTTTAAAATCTAGATCGGCATAAACTTTTAAAGATCTTACATTCTTCACTGGAACGATTTGATATGGGGACTGTAATAAAGCGATATCTTACTGTCACAGATGGTTTTATTGATGTTATTCACACGCACGCATGCGTTGTTTATACTTTATAATGAATAAGTTTACCTTATTGTCTATCTTTTGGTTGTTGAAATGGAGTGTTTATATGCAATTTACTTTGATTTCCCATGTCTAGTATTTCATGCAGATTATCCTTGTTATAAACTGTTTTTGCGAAACGAGAGCCAACCCAATTCATTACCGTATGAGTGATTCAAATCACTCTACTATATAATTAATGGTTTTATTTTTAAGGTTTTTCAATGCCCTGACTCAAACTGGCAAGACCTGAATCAAACTGAGACTCTTGCAACGAGAAGCGTGCATTAAGTTTTCTTGTGGTTTTCTGGAACGTAAATAGGCGGCACTTTTCTTCGATGAGTTCTCCATAGATATACACTGAAGTGCCAGAATAACTGGGATAGATGATCCCGTTCGAAATAGTAGCAATAAACACTTTCTAGTAAATAGTTTCATCCTAAAGTATTGTATATAGACACGATAATTGTTTATAGAACGATAGACATTTTTAGAAGCTTAAAGAGCTAATTGCGCAGTGAGCATAGCAGATAATCGGGATTTAAGCGACTTTTAACGAGGTTTTATATCTGGTGCTGATGTGATGGGTCATAACATTTCGGAGTTGAAGCAAAGTATAGATTTTCCCATTCGACCATTTCAAGGGTGTTTCTTGAATACAAGAATTCCATCGAACGTACGAAAACAGTGTGGTCTTTCGAAAGACTCGGATGTTCGTGACCGGCGTTTTCTGTTGAGAATCATGTCAAGCAAAAGGAGTACACCATTGGTGTGAATAACATCGCAATTTAGTGCTGGGGCCTCTACTAACATTAACTTGAGGACTGCACAACTTTAACTGTAATATAGATTTTAATAGACGATGCCCCGCCCGAGTGCCATGGCTTTCCTCATGAGACAGAGCTCTGAATCCCGTTTTGGCTCGAGAACATTGCCCGTGGACTCTGGAAGACTGGAAACAAGTAGCCTGGTCTGACGAGTCTCGTTTCCAACTGATATGGGCAGATGGAAGGGTTTGTGTGTGGAGAATACGTCATAAATGAATGAATCCAGCATGTTAACAAGGAACTTACAGGCTGATGGGGCCTCAGAAATGGTATGGGGTTTGTTGAACTGACATGAATTAGGATCCCTCATACGTCTATAACTTCTATGACAGATGAACACTACGCTAACATCCTTCCAGTTGTGTTACAGCCATTCATGCCATGCAGTCACTCTAATGGGTTTGGGCGTCCTCCAACAAGAGAATTCGCCAACACATACGTCCACATCCCCCAAATTATGGTTTGAGGAACATTCATCCGAGGTTTGGAACATGAAATAGCTCCCTTGTCACCCAGATCTCAACGTTCTTGAACATATCTAGGATGTCATGCAATGTTCCGTTAAAAGAAGAGATCCACCATCTAGGAATATTACAAAATTGTGGACCCCTTTCCACGGGGCATGGTATCCATTGTCTATGGACTTCTTTAGAGAGCTCGTAGAGTCCAAGTCCCGTCATGTTCCTGCAGTTCCACGATCCAGAAGTGAACTTACCAAGAATTAGACAGGTATCCCTGTTTTTGTGGCCCTTCAGTGTATATCCTTTCCTTGGAGCAGAATGACATGTTTGTGTTTTGCAATTTGATACTTGTAAAAACACCTCTATTGAACACTTTGTTTAGGCTTTCTTATTTAGTTTTGCACACAGATTTCATTCATAAACAAAAACTAAATCAGTCAATCAGCATTTGAGTTGATAGAACCTCCGAACTAAGTACTGAGTATTCGAGTTCAGAGTTCGTGATTCGACTTTTGAAGTTTTGACAGAGCATATGCTTATTTTTATTATTTTTTTAGAGGTTTTTGATATATTGATACAACCCACTTAACAGAGACATCACTGTGATTCATCTCTTCTATCCCTGCTTTATTTCCTATGATCCCCTGATTATATGATAAAAAAGAAAAGAATTTAAACACTCAAAAATCTCTTTCAGATGACGATTCTACTGAATAGTCGCATCTTTCAAGGATTAAAAGGGAGAATTAAACTAGGAAGCTTGTTGGAATTAATTGGAATCCTTGATTAATTTGTTGGAAAAATGGTAATTGTCTTTTTTTCCTTTGAAGAGGTTGACGCTTTATGAAAGATGATAAAAAAGTGAGTGAAATTCATCATGTGAGTTAATCTTCCTTTATTTTATTTAAACTCTGAAAACACTGCATTTCTGGATCAAAAAGTTATTATACACTAAAGAGACTACAGGTAAAATGATGTATACAAATGGGTAAAAAAAATAAATATGCTGAATTCTTTTGAGTGATCACTCAGAGAATCATAAAAATTCTATTAAATTCGATGAGATTTTTATCCAAATACCTGTCCAAGGGCTTAAAAAACTGATATTTAATAAAGTTTGTCCAAGTGTGTTAAAGAGCCTTAAACTGTTTTAATTTGCATTGCGGGGAGTGTTAAAATCGAATAACTAACTCAATATTTGACTTTGATAGTACACTGAATTCTCGAATATCTAGATATATATATATTGCTTGTGTAGGTATGGTAAGACAGATAACATAATAGAAAGTGGTCCTAAATAATGGAGCAGTGAACTAGTATGAGGCTTTAAAAGAACATGTAGTTATATTAAATTGGTTTTAATTAAAACAAATAAAACTTAGTTTTTCAATTTTTCATTAGAGGAAAAAGTAGGTTACACTCGTTTTCGGCTTTCGTTTATCAGCCATATTGACACCTTACATTTGTATGTTTTAGCTTTAGTGATGCGCGGATAATTCATGCACCACAAAATCGGAAGTTCAATGCAGTAATTTTATTTTCTTATACTAGGGGCTTCGCCCCTAGGCTCGCTACGCTCGCTCCTCTGGTGAATCAAGTGAATGAATGACTCAATAGTTGTTTACAGCGATTGAGTCATTCATTTTGTTTACAGTTGAAGCTTCCCCCCCCCTCTCGACGAAATGGATGAAGCCCGGCGAAATAGATGAATGGGTGAAAAATTGGATCTTCTTTCAAAGGAAGCGAATGAGAAGATTTTTTTTGAAGTATTTCTTTAAAATTCAATTAAAAATCGAAATTTTAAGATAGAGACTTGAAATGAAGTTTTAATGAATAAAAAAGCTTTCATCTTCCAGTTGATATAAATATTTTCTTTGTAACATAATAAGTCTGAGAGCATCGAATTTATATATCTCGAAACGCATCAATTTTTCCAAAAAGTGAGTTTTCAATTTTAATAAAAATATCAGTCTGTTTAAAATTATTTTTAAACAAATGACGTCTTGTTTGAAGGAGAAATGTCTGTAGTCTTAGATTGTAAAAAAAAAAAAAAAAAATTCTACGATCCTTTTTTGGCGAGTTATCGTAATCTGAACATGAAAAAGTCAATATTTTTCCACAAAACATAAAATAAAAAAAAAACTTAAAGTCCGACGAATATGAGACATGTCTTACTTTCTTCCCCACATTGTTCTGCATCGATTGGTATCGGTCTTGACCCCATACCCCCAGCGGTTTCGGAGGAGATAGCGTAACAAGCTTTTGACAGCGGCGGCGGCGGCTGCGGCAGCGCCAGTTACTTTCTTTTAGAATAGAGAGATTCAAACGAAAGTCCTCACGAAATGTTATTCTTCCCCAAGTGGACAACAGTCCATACTTTTAAGCGCTGAAAATCTTTAATGGTATTTAAAAAATCAACTGACCTGTGTCTCCAGTTTCTGTGGCTGATTTGACAACCGCGAGCCTTCCTGGCTGCTCTCAAGCTGCGTTGGTACCTTTTCATTTTCACCCAGGTACGGCCCGCAGCATCAAATGTGCACCAAAGTGTGACCAGCACACTCAAGAGCACGATCCAGTTGCAAATTACAATACCTGAAAAGAATTAAAACTGAGAGCTTTAGATAAGTTTGTTTATTCAAACATGGACAGAAAACTTGACAGAAAACTTAACACAAAAATAAAGCTGATAAATTTTCTGCTTCTTCTTCTTCTTTTTTTTTAAAGTTCCACTTACATCTATTATCTGTTCTCAATTCCATTAAATACAATATATCTATATATATAAAAGAGCTCGTCTGTTTGTTTGTCCGCTATAGAATCATAGAATGTTTCACCCACCGGGACCAAATTCGGCACAGTTAATGTTTAGGACCCGAGAAACTTAACGCACCAAAAACGAAATTTGGGCTCAGTTAGTTTTTTAAAAATTAATTTTTTAATGATTTTTGTGCTCCTAAGAGGTGCGCGTACCACTTAAATGTGGATACAGCCCCTTCACCCCAACCAGCTTCTTTATCAGTGAAACTCGATGCGCGGGGGACATGAGGGTTGGTCTGGGGATGACGGGGAGGGCGAAGTGTTTATTTTATTTTTCTTACGTTTAGTGGAGTCATGGGTCTAAAAAGGTTGAGAACCGCTGCTTTAGACAATTTTAGGCAATGGCGTTCAAACTAATAGAACTTAATTAAGTTTGGAAAAAAAGGAAGAAAAAAAAGAAAAATTAAGTTCTGTCCCATGGCCAGTTTTTGGAAGCCTTCTGTTGATCTAAATATATTAATAATTTGAGAATCATAAAATGGGAAGAAGTTTAAGAGTTCTACAGGTTTTTTCCCCTAATTTCGCGAAACAGAGTTAACATACGATATGTATTTGAATTACTTATTCCGTGAAATCATATAAGATAAATCTTTTAGCTTTGGGGTTTTTTAAGCAGTGGGAGGAAAGGCTCTTTAACCAGAGAAACATAACGACGCATAACTTTCATTCCGAACTATTAGTCCATTAGTTATATTCAGGCATAAGAAAATTAATGAAATTATTTTTAAAGAATGATTGCCCGGCATTGCCCGGGCAGATATATAGGTATACAATTTTTCATGCATTCCATCAAAAAAATACTGGGCTGCAATGATATACAAACAATAAGAAAGAAAGAAACTTTGAGCCTAGGCTTCATGCAGAATCCCGCCTTACTTTGATTAAATAAAGGGGATAACGCATGTTGCACTTTACCTCTTGGGTGATGTGGAAAAAAATGCGTTTTTTACGGGAAAAATAAAAAATAAAAGCAAATGTAAATTATAAAACTTATTTCTAATTAAACAGAGGTTCAAACAAATCTAATTAAATCTAATTAAACAGTATCTAACAAATATAATTAAACAGTAAACTTAGTCAATCCAAACGTGCGAATCATGCAACACTGTGTTATTAATTCTCAATAAAATCAGACGTATAATCAGACGATGGTCCGCAGGCTCAAAGTTTCTTTCTTTCTTATTGTTCTTATATAATTTCAGTAGAAGCGCGCTAAGCGCATTCTATCTGGCCAGATGAACATGAAGAGTGGGGGATGCAGTCCAGTATTTTTTTTGATGGAATGCAGGAAAAATTTTATATCTATATATCTACCCGGGCAACGCCGGGCAATAATGCTAGTATATATATATATATATATATATATATATATATATATATATATATATATATATATATATATATATATATATATATATGAATGACTTATGCGCTACTTAACTTGTTCTACATGGAATGAATACGAAATATAATTTCTATTTTCCATATCTAGATGTACCTTGCTATTAAGATTGTTGAAAAAATTTTTTTTCTAAAAAGAAATTCAATAAAGGAAACTCCAAATTTATTCCAGTTTAACACACTTTTTTGCAGACATACTGGGGAGAAAATCTGAGTACGCGTTTGAATGGGGCAAGATAACATCTTATTTGCATTCATATGTATTCATCTGCATGCATCTGAAATAGGTTAAAAATTTTTTTTAGAGTCCATTGCCGATTAGTCACGGACATATGAAATAACAGGGACTTATGTACCCAGAAATCGATCCCCTGTTTCTTTGGCTTTTTTTTTTTTGACATAAGTTGTCGCCAAAAATAAATGGTTAAATGATTTTTAATGTATTGATTTAGTGCATATATATATATATATATATATATATATATATATATATATATATATATATATAACATATAATAAATTTTACGCAGTATGACACGTCGTATGTAACGCAACTAAAGGGAAGCTCTGAACGTGATTAGATTGCATGAAAAAAATCACCGAGAAATTTAAACTACACTAATAAAAATATAATTTATACAACATACTTTCATTCACTGAAGTATATTAATTCGAAACACCCGTACAATAAATGCAAAGAAAAAAATTCTTGTGTTACGTTTTTTAAGAGAAGGTAATTTCCTTCCAATATTCACATACTTTATTAGTAGTCAGTTCCACATACTTTTGTTATAGTTTCTGTGAATAATATCTGTTATATTTTCAGTGAGATTATAGCTCATAAATAGACTAAGTTAAATATTTCAGACCAGGAAAAACCTTTTTAATGATTTAATTTGCCCTATATTTTTGTAAATTGATGTTTGTAAGTTGATAAAAATGCAATACACAAAAAAATTGTTTTCGGTAAAAAACCATTTACTACTCAAGAAAATATTGAACAGGTTGGTGGTAAGATCCCCTAGAGCTCAAATATTTCTTTGCAACGTGGAAGCCTGCTTCCCCCTCTAATAATGTGATATTATTTAACAGCACTGTACATAAATACGTTAGCTAATCATTCCAATATGTTAATTATAAGTTAAGTCGTTCCAATAAATTAATACAAGTTTAGTTCCAATAACTTGGTTTATCGTATACTTGGTAGCTTTAATTTTATATAGTCAAAATTTATTTACATTTTGTTACATTTTATTTATTTTATTTTACATAAACTTTTAATTGTATGTTATTAACAGTATTTAAATAAATAAATGATAATTATTATTTTTATTTTACATTTCCAAAAATTTAATCTCCTTTAGTACTTGTTGATTGACTTGTATCATATGATGTTAATAAGAATAGCAAGCATTGGAAAGGACAGTCAGCTCTGCGTAGTGTATATGACTGTTAATTTTACTGTATCCATAGCGGTCCATTTTCATCTCGCGTTCACTTCTAGTTTGAAGATGCGCTCGCACACGTGATTTGCTTCGTTTTGGTTTAACATATCATTTTTGATTTTTGGATGTGTATATTAACGTTGTCTGGTAATATTAATGTTCAAGATAGTAAGGAAAACTCCTTTCAGTTTACTGTTGTCTCCTTTCTAGTTTGAAGATGACTCGAAACTCCTTTCTAGTTTGAAGATACGCTCTCATTCGTGGTTTGCTTCGTTTTAGTTTAATATATCATTTTTGAATGTGTATAATAACGTTGTCTGGTAATATTAAAGTTAAAAAGAGTAAAAAAAACTCCTTTCAGTTTACTGTTGATGTTGCTGTTACTATAGAGAAGTCATTACTGCATCCCTCTTACTATCTTTGATAAGTTTGTTCAATTATTCTTTGTATAAATAATATATATATATATATATATATATATATATATATATATATATATATATATATATATATATATATATATATATATATACACAGGGTGCCACCCAAAACATTGACACATTTTAAGAATTTATACAAAAAACGTATACACGGTAAGAACTGGAAATTCACAGATGTGTTACCGTATATATTAAATTTTTTTTCTCTGTTAAAAAAGTTTAACAGGTGGCTCTAGTTGTTTCGTGGAATCGAAAGTTGCAAAATGGCTAATCCATCAGAGAAAGCAATATGTGTTGACTGTTATTGCAAAACTGAATCTGTTACGCAAGTGCAATGAAATTTAGAAAGATTCTCCAAGTCGTAACAACATCTTAGCTTGGTATAAAAAGTTTCTGGAAACAGGAAGTGTCCTTGATAATCGGTTGTACTGTTGAAGAACTGAAAAGATGCATAATTGATGCAGTTTCATGTGTTATGGAATTCATTTTGAACTACATATAGGCTGAGACTGATTACCAACTAGATGTTCTCTGTGCCACAAAAGTTGCCCATATTGAAGTTCATTGACTATACTAAAAAAAATTCTAATATATAAAGTAACACATATGTAAATTTCTAGTTCCTACCTTGTGTACTTTTTTTTGCATAAAGTTTTAAACTGTGTCAAGGGTTTTTGACACACACACACACACAAACAAACAAACTATGTAGTATATGTATGTATCTATGAGCGTACGAGTGTATATATAGGATATAATATCTGCCCAAGCGAGCTTATATGAGATAATGATTTTAAAGAAAAATTTTTCACAAACTGTAAAAATGTGAAATTTAAACGCTATTCGCTAAAAAACTTAAATAACTTTCAGAGTAATGTATGATAATAAATAATATATTTGAGAGACCTTTTTTTATTACTGATTAATCTTTAAAATCTTTTCAATAATTTCATTTCATGTATGCTGAAAAGGTGTAAAATAAAATGGAATTAACTTACCCAGCAGAGCACTTTTAGCAGACCCTACAGGACAAGAGTGATAGTGATCGTAGAGCCAGACAATGCCAAATCCCAGCCATATGACCTCAACCACCAAGATTCCTGAAATAAATTGACACATATAATTGGTAAAAATGAGATTAAAGAGTTGGTATCTTTACTCAATATATATATATCGTATAAAATAATTATTTTATTACAACTATGAGAATGTAATACAGAGACATTTAAAATTCCTTTAATTTATAACTTTATGGATACAGTATCACTTATTTATGCTAACATTTTAGTGATGTTAAAATGTAATGATATATATATATATATATAAATATAAATATTAAAAAACTAGTAATTTCTTAATTCAACACTCTTAACATTTAAAAACTATCAATTCTTCGATTTAGTATTCAAAATTACATACCCCTTTTTAATCTCTCAAGTTATTTAATTCCCTTTGGGCATTCGCGTTAAATTCCGAAAAATAATTCCAAATTCCAATATGGTCGTCCCAGTAAAACTTATGTAAAAATCCCATTGTTACAATCTTTGGTCACCCCAGGCAATATCATTAAAGATGGCTGTCTTTTTAACGAAAAGAGACGCAGCGCGGCGTCCCTACAAATTTAAATCAGTTCTGCACATCAACAACAACTTTAAACCAATCAACTATTAAGACACGCCCTTTTGTCACGTGATGGATTGAAGTTTATATAAGTTCTGGCGTCCGAAATTAGGGGGCACTCCTGTACTTCCCCTTGCCACATTCATCCCGGCGGAGTCGCCAGAGATTAAATAAAATGCCGTCCACGTAATCTGGTGTTTTGTGTAATTCTTTCGGCCGGAGTTTCGTTCTGATATTCTAGCGTAACCAAAGTTTCTTCACCGTGGTATGGGGTTGCGGCATCTTCAGTGCAATGACCGGCGGCCGTTCTCCCCATATCACACACACACACACACACAAATATATATATATATATATATATATATATATACACATATACACACACACACACATACATTTATGTATACATATAACGCAAGTTTATATGAATTTCTATTGTACTGGATAAATGTATTAAATATTTTGCTAAGCAATAAAATTAGCACACGTGAAGAATACATTAAAGTTTATACAGTTGCTATAAATATTTTTGTCATGTGTGATATGTACTCGTATATAATCCACCCAATTAACCAGAGAAAAACTGTGGATTAACTGTGCATTTCCAAATTTAAAAGGGATCAGAAATTCGATAGTAATTGTCCTAATAAATGTCAAATCATTCGCACAGTAAGAAATACATGAGACCTTTTACCAAATTAACGGACAATTTGTGTAAGTTTTATTATTTTTATTATTCCTTATTTAAAACATTTTGTAGCTTATTTCAAACCATTTAACAGTATATTTTTAAACATTAGGGATATTTTGGTCTATATATATATATTTCCTTATTACCGTCGATAAGGAATAATTTCTAAATGCTCTTCTTATACTGAGAAGCCTATATTGTAAGATTTGAGAAAATGCATAGAACTTGTCGATCCATATCAATTATTATTTTAATATCTTATTTTTAATTTTTCTCATTTTATCATAATTAAATAAAACTGTGGTAGGTTTATTATAGAGAGATAGGTTTTTGAGTGAAAAGTTTGGGAGGAAATCTATTTACTTTTTTGATTTTACGTGCTTGCAAAAAAATTTGTATAATCAAGAATTACTAAAAATTTAGAATCAGTTGACTTAGGTCGAATAGAGAAATGCTTCTGTTTTTTTCGTGTTTCATGTTAAACTTTTCGTAAAGTTTTCTAACATACAAAGGTTTTGCTTTTATCAAGAGTAACATTGATGTGCTAGACACTGCACTGATGAGTAACCACTACTTATTTTTTTTCATAATTAAATAGCATTCATTTTTAGAATAATTTATAAACAACTTGCACTATTGGAGGGAAATACTAGTACAAATGTTACAACGAACACGATCTCTTCTTTTTATCCTGAGACAGTGCACCATATTTCTAAGGGTAGCCCCTAACTTTTTTATCTCCTAAATAAAATATCGGAGTATTGGCCACATTTTAGGAAATATTCCAAGGCATTAAATATGATTAACATGCTCAAGTGACAAAAAAAGTACAATACCAAAAAATGGCAGAAATTAAACAAACAACCTATTCCCCCCTCTAAATTTTCTTCCCCCGTACACTACGATGCACCTCTGGAGTTAATTCTTCATTTCGTGAAGAGCTTAAGGGAAAAAAGCGGTTTTTGAAGAGTAATACCGTTCTGAAGAAAAGAGTTACTTTTAATTTTTAATCCTTTTTTCTATTTTGATTCCATAATATTGTCGACCATTCGCAATGTTTGTCATTTAAGGATCCTTGTTTCTACTGAAAAATCATTTTACCTTTTACATATTTACCGTTTCATCGTCTGCTAAATTCATCGTAGTCCCATAGCAGTGTTTCATTAACTTCAAAAATCGTGCAATTAAGGAATAGCCTATATATGAGACAATTTCTTGTATTTCGTTTATTGACTTATGCCAGCTAAGAAGTAGAACATTATACTCACATCTTCCTTCGCATAGACCTCATTGCTTTTCATTACTTTCACCCCAGGTCGGGATATTAGTGTAGCAAAAGTTTGTTTTTCCCGGGATCTCTGAGTAATTTATCTGAGTGCTTTCCGATTTCGTAGTTAAACATTTTCCTTTTCTCTAATCGCTATTCTACGAGTACTTCGTTTCGTTAATAAATGTGACCTCACCATCTGGCAATCTTCCCCTCCCCATATAGGTTACACATTACGCAAGTGTGTGTGTGTGTGTATATATATATATATATATACAGTGTTGGAAATTGATTTATGAAAACACGGTTTTTTAACAAAAACTTCTTGCATATTCATTATAAAAATGAAGGAAATTTAATACATTATACATGCTATGTATAACAAATGATTTACAAAAATGAAACTTCATACATAATTATAAGCAAAAACTTAAGGTCAGAAATTAGACTTTCGTAACATACAAACATGGAAATTTATTTAGGAAATATCACATTTTATTGGCTATTCTGAAGTAATGTGACAAAAATTTGCATAAAACCAAGTAACGTGACATGCGCAGTAGACATAAATAGCTTAATATAATGGAACCAATACGTTTCAGTCATACTTTTTATGATGGGTAAACGAAAGTTGTTGTCTGAGGACGAAAGAGCCAAAATCGATGCATATCTAGAATTTGGAAAATCTGTTCCTGAAATTTGTAAATTAATTAAAAGATCAGTTGGTGTGATATATAACTATAGAAAAGATTCGGCAAGTTAAGGCAAAATTTTTAACGAAAAAGGTAATCCACGTTTAACTAAGATGGAGAAAAGGAGAATTCTTCAACTTGCAACAAAAACCTGCCATAGTTCAAAGCAGATTTGTGCAGAAATATCCCTTCCATTCACTTCTAGAAGTGTTAGGCAAATTTTACATTCTTCGTGGAGCTTGAGATGGTCGATGCAAAGTCACTTCTGCATCACAAGCTGATGCTTTTGCAGTATTGCGAGATGTATATGGCAATGGGCGACAATTGGAAGGAGGTCATTTTCTCCGATGAAAAAAAATTTAATTTGGATGGCCCCGATGGTTTGAAGAACTACTGGGGGGACCTTCGAAAAGAAACAAAATCTACATTCAGCAGAAATTTTGGTGGCGGAAGTTTGATGATTTGCGAAGCGATTGCTTTTGATGGCAGAAGTGAAATTGCATTTTTAAATGGTCACCAGAATTCATTTGATTACAACTCAGTTTTAGAAAATTCCCTTCTTCCATTTGCATGGCAATATTATAGTTTAGATTACATCTCCATGCAAGACATTGCAAGTATTCGCACTTCAAATTCTTTGAAAGATGGGTTTGACGAACAGAATATTGATCTTTTAGATCATCCACCTAATAGTCCTGATTTGAACCTCATCGAAAATGTTTGGGCACAACTTGTTCGAAAGGTTTATGCAGATGGGATGCAGTACACATCACTTGTAGAATTGAAAGCTTTAATCTGTCAAAACAGGAAACTAATTCAACACAAGTACATTCAAAATCTTGTTTTATCAATGCCATCTAGAATTAAAAAAACTTTGAAGAAATGCGACTTTACTACCTATTAATGTGAATGAAATATGATATTTCATAAATCAATTTCCATGTTTGTATGTTACGAAAATCTAATTTTTAACCTTATGCTTTTGTTTATTATTATGTATGAAATTTTATTTTTGTAACTGATTTGTTATACATAGCATGTATAATGTCTGAAATTTCATTCTTTTTTAATGAATATTAAAAATGTTTTTGTTAAAAAATCGTGTTTTCATAAATCAATTTCCAACACCATATATATATATATATATATATATATATATATATATATATATACAGGGTGTATCTGAACAAGTGGGCAAAACTTTACGGGGTGATAGAACGCATCTATACGATCAATATTCGTCATAGAATGTATCGTCGGAACGCAAACGGTGAGAAGTTAAAAGGAAGTTTTCCAGTGTCACATTTAAAGAATGAACACAAGAATGAGAGGATATACTGAAGAAAACATTTTATTAACAGGAATGTAATTGATTTACATGTATAAAGAAATTGCTCAAAAGAGCTTCCGCCAGCTGTAATGCAGAATTCACACCTGCGGGATAGGGACTGACGCACTTTTGCGAAGACACTAGGCATTTGCTGAATATCACCGGCAACAACGGCGATCCTGGCGACTAGTTCCATATTGGTTTCATTAGGGTACTCGTGGATTAGACTTTTCATATGTTCCCACAGGATTAAGTCCAAACACGAGAGATCCGGCAATCTTGGTGGCCAAGTTATTGGACCACCTTGACCAATCCATTGCCCTGGGAATGTTGCATCTAAATTGTTCCGCACATCCAAGCTGAAGTGTGCAGGCGCATCGTCGTGCTGAAACCACATTCTCGACCTGATGGGGGTTGGAATCGGACGCAGCAGCTCCGGCAACACCTCTCGTAGGAATGCGTGATACGATTCGCCGTCCAGACGGTGTGGCAGGAGGTATAGGCCAACCAAATGGTCATGGAGGATCCCTGCCCAAACATTTAAGGACAACCGCCGCTGGAACGAACGAGGGCGTGTGGCATGCGGGTACCATTTACAGCGCCTCCCAGCGCCTCACTGTTTGCGTTCCGCCCATACTTTCTATGACGAATATTGTTCGTGTAGATGCGTTCTATCACCCCGTAAAGATTTGCCCACTTGTTCAGATTCACCCTGTGTATATATATATATATATATATATATATATATATATATATATATAACAGTTCCGTAACTGACTGGCTCACTGACTGACATACAACGCACAGACCAAACCACTGGACCTAAAGGGCTGAAATTTTGCATGGCGATTCTTCTTATAGTGTAGGTGTGCACTAAGAAAGATTTTTGAAAAAACTCTTCTTAGATTTTTTAAAATTAAATTTTTAAGCTGTTTTAGTAACTTCTTTTAAGTTTGCATTTAGGGTTATAAAATGTTTGCTGAGGGTTATAAAATTTATATCACGAGAAAGATCATAAAAATTCCTTTAAAATGAAGTATTTTTCGAATCTTTTCCTTCATTTTCTGATTTTTGGTGAATTTTTAAAGATTAACTTTCAGAATTTAATTTATTGAATGCTGATCACGTGATTTCTTTTTCTGGTACTTAAATAAATTGATCGTCACGTGCATAACAACGTAATAGACAAAAAAAATATTTTTTTTATTGCTAATGTGGCAGACGATTGGACATTATCCAAAAAAATGTTAAAATACAGTAAAAGATATGTTCTTCGAACTGTACTATATTAACTGTACTATATTCTTTAGTATGTCCTATTAGATTTAATTTGAATATTTTCTTCTAGATTATTTTGTCTATAAAAATATCCCTCACGATTTTCTTATAAATATATAATTTTTATATCAATTGTATACATTGATCATCGTATTTATTATATATATATATATATATATATATATAAATATTTATTTATTTTGGCATTAATTGCATATATTGACCGTTGTATTTAATTTGAACGTACTCCGTAGCGAAGTGCGGGTTTTCAGCTAGTATATATATATATATATATATATATATATATATATATATATATATATATATATATACACGTCATTAGGAAAAAGTAGTTAGATACCGAGTTTTCTTGAAAAGGGAGCCTTTTTTTTTTCATCTGTTGGACCACTTTGGTTTTAACTACGGTGGCAACTCGTCTAAGTATACTCTCCATCATATTTAGGATTTGATTAAAATGTTGTGTATGTATGGAGAGGAGGGGGGCTTCCTTTCATTCTGCAGAACAATTGTTAGAGATTATCACAAGAAGTTCGATTCGATTGAAAAACCCGTCATTTCAGTTGATTCTATAAAATGTCTAGCTTGATATTGAATTAACGAGTCTAACATCTCTACCTTGTTTTCAACAAACTACGCATCTCCACGGTCTTTTGAGGAGCTTAAAGCTTTATAGGACTGAATACGGCAATGTTAAGTTTAATATTAATTTTATAATGTAGGAAGGACAAAATTGATTAGAGTATTTAGATGCTGATCCATCTGTTAGCTGAAACAATTAGTGCGAATAAAATTCCAGCCATGGGATACAATTTTATGCTAGAACACCTCCATACATTATTGGCTACAGTTTTCATAGACTATTCCGTTGATACATCAACATCCAAAAGAATTCTTTGGAGAGCCCGAGGAAATAGCGTGATTTGTTCCTCTAAACCACTAAATTGTAATAATCTAAAATCCCAAAGCAGTGGGGAAAACCCAATACCGTGGTAATTAAGATACGTAATGTGGATGGCTATATATACACACAGGTTAGTGTGTGCACATGCCATGTACCCATACACACAGGCACACACACACGTGCAATGACCCCCCACCCCTACCTCACACGTACGTACGTGCTAACCTCCATGACGACTAACACCAAGTCATTTGTAGTCTTCTCGGCTTTACCTCGCAGGATTACTTCTGTGCAAACTGGGGGGAGAGTATCATATATGTATGGGTGGAGCCCAAAACGATTAGTGCGAGTCAATCGTAAAATATTCGTTTCAGGTGTGCAAGTTTAGTGGAGCGTGTTGCCGAAACTTATCGTATTACTGAATGCTTGGTTCTGTCGTAACTGGACTACGGATACAAACACAGTATATTGAATAAAGGGGAAAAATATTCACAACAACTGATGCTGCAAGGACATTACAATAGCTTGGGGATAGACAGAAGTATGATGTTGCAAACATTAGTTAATGGGACCTGTTTTCTAAATATTCTAAGGGATTGTATAAAGGGTTTCCAGTAGCAATTTTGGGAACATGAAGCATGTAATGCCAATTTATGAAAATTTTACTGTTATTTTGATTAAACTCCTGATAAAACAATACACGATGTTTATATGTTGTTGTTGGTGTTTCTTATGCCCCCTGGCAGGAAAGTAATTCCAGACCAGGTCCATATAGGCTTCGGGCTGAAGTGTGCGGCTCCGGTTTGAATAGCACCACAAGTGTCGGAGTCCGTTTTAGTTGCCACGTCAATTTTGACGGAGCACCCTCAAGGGCGATATCTGGGGGGATCGTACCCTCTCCCACCCTCACTGACCTTCATCGGTTCTTCGGATTTAACGTGCCCATATCCGGCCTAGACACGGAGGTATTCAGCTCCGTGTCTAGTCATTCCGATCCGAGCACCCTCAGCACCGAAAGGCATCATGTTACCGCAAGGCCGCCTCGAGCCCCGATGTTTATTTAAAACCACTGGAGAGTTCCTTTCAAACGTATTCAGCCCCATTTAACGGTAACATGAATATTTTATTACTGGGATAATACAAATATTTTTGTTGACATGTTTACGCAAAGTGATGAATTATTCTTGTTCAATGCGGGGTGACATGGAAAAAAACTACGTAATCAGCAATAAGGGTATGAAAAAGGCGGGAATCGACATTAACGATAAATAAAATAAGGAAATATGCTTTACATTTTTTCTGTATAAGCTACCTTAAGCCGCAATGGTAAAATCCAAAATAACCTAGACATCTTACGAATTTTCGCAAACATTAGTATTTATATCATGATTGAATTTTGAGAATCTTACCCCTCTGTTTATTGTAAGTTATGATATATATGGCTACAATTAGGCTATCCTGACGCCATGAGGATGTCACATTTTCGATGACTTTCCTGTCGTTAATAACTGTACCTCCCTTTTTCTTAGGGCTAACTAGAGAGAAGGTTATAATATTAATTAAAAAAAATTCATATTTTGACTAGCCTAAAATTTTTGCTAGGAAATTTTCTCATGTTTTGATTTATGGTACACGCATGGTCCACTTCCTGATGTCTAGAGCTACAAGAGAGACCAGGACTACAATGGACGCTCTATTTATTAAGCTACCCATGGGACGATCACTTTCCTCGATGTCTGATTTTGCTATTTTAAGGTATTAAGACGCACTTACGTTACTAAAAAGTGTAATAATTTTCCTCTGCGACCAAGTATGATACAACAATGCACACCAGAAAGAATACTTTATGGGAAAATTCTTACATTTATATGATTCGAAAAAAAATACCCTCAAAACTTAAAACTCGCATTCCAAAGGCAACTTCAGGTATCAAAGCCCCAATTCTAGAAGTCGTTACATAATATGTGTGGAACGTCAACGATTTGGTAATGTAGAATTTGGTTACTATAAGAAAAGGCCTTGGGAAAACTAGAATTTTCACCACAGTCAGCAGATTGCTGCGGGTTTTACTTTCGATTATTCGCAAGTCCGCCATTTATAATAAAATATACTTTTTTGAAGTTTTGGAGCATACCACTGTACTAAAATCCCTAAAATTTATAAAATACAGTACTATACTGCATATAAGGTTTTATAAACTCAACTGTTTAGATTTTTGCCATTTAAATCATCACATTCTTGACGAATGATGTATTACCTTCCTTTCCCTTAGGGTGATAGCCTGTATTATTATTCCAATTTTGCTGCACATTATATTATTCAATTCTTTTATATGACCGTCGTATGGTAAGTAGTATCAGTTCAAATATGACCAGAGTGATTAACGAATTTTCAAATTTTGCGAGGTCTTGTGTCCCTATCCCCGCGTATGCGAAGGACTGATGTCGATCTTTAGGGCTGCTGTGTAGGGGAGACTGGGGTTAGTTGGCATAAGGGGCTAGTTGGAACACTGCTTTTATTTCCTGCCACCGTGGAGCTAGAGCGCTGTCATCTTGCTAATAGGGAGTGTATGTAAAGGTGCACCATCCACCGAAATTCAAGTCTGCTTGAAAGCATTATAAAGGAAGGACCCCTGTTTTATCGTTTTTCTGACTGGTGAGTAAATTTTTTCATCGTAACTTTTTTTGATCTGGTGAACCTGTAGATCAAATTGAGGTGCTGCTGATGACGGTTTTCGAAAGAGTGGTTAACTGTGGTTACATGCATGTATCCTAATCTTTTGTTTCTGATATTTGGGATTGTGTGGTATCCATCTTGTTTTGGATTTCCCTGTGGGGCTAATTGGCATAGTTAGGTATGGGGTCAGTTGGCATAGCTACTATATACAAGAGAGAAACAGACCGAGCAAATCGACCAATGGAGAGAGTAACCGTGGCCGTTCAAGCTCAAAATGTTGAAGGCAAAAGCTTGGCTCAACATGATGGCTGGACCTGATTGGCTTTCTTATTTTATGAACAGAAACAAATCCTTATCTATTCGAACACCTGAGGCCACTAGCCTAGCTCAAGCCATCAGTTTCAACGACTAACGTCGGAAACTTTTTCACTTTACTCCAAACAGTACTGAACAGGCATGGATTCGAGCCACAGGACATCTACAATATGGTCGAGACTGGGATTACAACCGTTCAAAAGCCAGACAAGGGAATAGCACGGAAAGGGTTTAAGCAAATTGGGCAGATCACATCTGCTGAAAGAGGTACCCTTGTTACTTTGGCTATTTGCGACTCGGCCGGAGGAAGTGCTATTCCTCCCTTTTTCACTTTTCCACGAGCCAAGTTCAATGAACATTTCGTTCGATCCGGACCAGAGGGCTCCAGCGGCGATGCCAACAAGACAGGTTAGATGGTCGAACGCAATTTTGTGAAGTTTGTCCAACATTTTATCCACTTTACCAGATATTCACAAGCGCGACCTGTGCTGCTTCTCCCCGATAACCATGACTCTCATTTGTCCATCGAGGCCCTCGATTTGTTCAAAGGAAATGGGGTTACTGTCCTATCGTTTCCTCCACACTGCAGCCATAAATTACAACCATTGGACAGAACTGTATTTGGACCCCTTCAAAAATACGTCAACACGGCTTGTGACGCTTGGATGACCAGTCATCCAGGCAAAACTTTAACCATATACGATATCCCAGCAATTGTGAAAACTGCCTTTCAATCAGCTGTGATTCCGTCCAACATTATATCTGGATTTCAAGTGAGTGGGATCTGTTCATTCAACCCAGACATATTTGAGGTCTCAGACTTTTTGCCATCTTCCGTAACCGATCGCCCTGCTCCAGAGGCTACACAAACTGCCGATGAATCAGAGCTAAGGGAACTCAAAGAACCCGCTCTAACGACAAATGACCTTCCAGGTACACCGGCATTGGTGGCCACTCCATCATCTTCCCGACACATCACCCCAGAGGAAATTCGCCCTTTCCCCAAAGCCAGGCCGCGACAGCAATCCAACCGTGGCCGAAAAAGGAGGTTTTCTGCTATTTTAACAGACACTCCTACCAAAAATAGAATCGCAGTTGAAAGAGCGATTAAGAAAAAGCCATGTTACCCCAAGTTTTGATAAAATAAAATGTTTTTCTCGAAAATTGCTATGTTTTGCTTTAAGTATCCATATCCATATCACGTTATGCCAACTTACCCCTAGGGGTATGCCAACTAACCCCGCACCCGGAGTTAGTTGGCATAGTTGGAAGCTTTTAGGAAAAGTGTTTTTAGGGTTACCTAAACACGGATTTAATTATTGGATACTACATGAGTTTGTAGTCAAAGAGTCAAGCTATCCGCCGCATTCACCAGAATCTCTCAAGTATTGCACAAAAAATAGAAAAATCAAATACCAAAATCTATGCCAACGAGCCCCGGTCTCCCCTACTAACATTACTGGATTCGCTCACCTCAGTGTTAACCTATGGAGAAAATTTGTCTAAGAATTGCCGATTTGGATTTAAAGATTTAAAAAAATAAAAATTGTACTACGTAATAGAGAATGAAATTTTACCCCTTGAGCATTTTTCGTTTTTTATAAAAATGCAAATACTATTTTAATATTTAAATTATTAGGGGAAAAATCTGGTATAGTGTGTTTTAAACGCTCATAAATTCCTTCGGTGGAAGTAATTTATAAAATGAATCGTGTTGCAAGGTGCAGAAAAGTTCAGGCTACCTGAAAATACCATTTTATTTGATTATCAGCATTTATATAGCTGTAAATAGTAGACAAATTTTCTCCATAGGTTGACATTAAGATGAGCGAATCCAATTGAATAGTACACAGCAGCCTTAATTAACAGGGCGATTTATACTTATAGTCATTTGGAGGACTAGATAATGGAATTTTAATAGAACAGTGAATAAGTACAGTTTGTATGAACCCTTATTCTAAATTTTCATTCATTTACGGAAGATCGAAATAATTGTAATTTGCCCTTGTAATTTTAAATACATAGGATTATACAGCTTGTGAAATAAACCTATTTTATTATGCGAATGGGAGTAAGAATATAAATTCCCGTGCTAGATATGGAAATAACAAGAAAAAGTAAGTGTAGTGCCTATTTTCTGTGACCTTTAGGTAATCGATTATGAAAGCACTGCAAGCGCTACATCCATTCCGGAGGTCTTCAAGTCGAGGCTACGTAAGTACACCATTGTATGTTGAGAATGTATTTTATCGATAAGCTTTATAGGAGCTACTTCTAGAACTCGGATAGGGTGAAAAATTTCTGATGTTATGTATTTAATTTTTCCTAAAATTTTTAACATAAAATTCAATTTCTTCATTCTTTAGTTAATTTATTGAGAATTTTATTACTATGGTGGTATTTTAATGCATTTTTTAAAAAGTAGAACGAAGAATAAAGGGGAAAAGTATTTACGCTTTTTCCAAATACAGAATATTTGAATGCATTAACGCAAAGTATAAATACAAAAATGTCAGTTTTCTCCTATTTCTTTGTATATTACATTCTGCATTCTAAATTTTTCTCTGTTTGGAAGTCTTTGATGTGTGCTATCGCTTAAATGCGCAGTCTATGCGATTTTCAATTGTTCTATAATTTTAATTTAAATATTTCTCTTAATAAGTATAATAATGCTTTAAATATTTTAGTTAAAAATACTTGTTTTAGCCCATTTACAGAAGTATGTAAGTTAATTTGCTTCATATTTGAAAATTTATATAAAAATGGATCATTTTCAAATGCTTATAACAAGCAGAAACACTAAAATAAATAACAATAAAAAATGAAAATAATTTTGTTAATAATAATTTAAATTTTATGATTCTTATTTCCCTGTATATTGCTTCGTTTTAAATTAATTTTCAATCAATTTTTGATTGCAAAATAAGTTTTAACTAGACATTAACAAGTTTTTTTTGGAGCTAATCAAAGTTATCAAAATATCCATAACACATAGGTACAATTAATCAGATTCATATTATCTAAAGTGATATACAATAGTACAAAAAAACTTAAGGTGCATTAAATGTTTGTTTAATTAATCACATTTTTAGAATTTGACAATTAATAAAATCAAAACAGGTGAAAATCATGCTTAAATACTCTGGAAGAACTACTCTAACAGGAGAAACTAAAATACCTCTTTTCTCCCTTTTATTCAAGCGGAAAAAGACTTTCGTTTGGAATTGTCTCATAGATTTTTTTATTGTAGTATATACACTCTATAACAAGAAAATCGACGCACCAAGAAGGAGTTGTCCGATTGTAATGAAATTTCGTAAGAGACCGAACATGAAAATGATTAAAATTTGGTGTCCAATGAATGAACAGTGGGAGCTCTCGCACATCAGAACTGCACAGCCAGCAGGTGTATATAAGGATTCCAGATCTTATGTTCAAAATTTCTGCAGCATTTTGATTGCGGATATCTTACGACGACTGTAACAATGCCTATCTGTAAGATTCCTGCTCATTACGAGCATATTTCAGGGTTTGAAAGAGATCGTGTCATCGGATTGAAAGAGGCTGGTTAGGCAAACCGAAGAATCGATCGACATCTGGGTCGAAGCGATGCAGTGATTAGGCGATGCTGGCAAGAGTTGGTCAACAACGGCAGATTTAAGCATCAGGGCAATAGAGGTCGACCTAGAACCACAACAAAATCAGAAGACAGAGGGATTGTCAGATTAGCTGTCACAGCACCGGATTAATCGTTATCAACCATCCGACGTGGGACCAACACACAAAAATACAACGTGACGATTGACAGACGACTGGGAGAGCGGAATCTACGCTTGCCTTTACGCCACTTACCCCTCACGCATGTACACCGTCGATTACAGAGGTGTTTAACTCGATCAACTTGGAACTGCACTGACTGGAAACGTATAGTTTTTAGTGACGAGTCCCGTTTCCACCCGTGTCCTGACGACCACCGAAGACGTGTCTGGAGACGTCCAGGGCAGCATGGGGATCCTGCCCTAACTATCGCACTCCACACAGGCCCACAACAGGGCGTTATGGTCTGGGGTGCCATTTCCTTTGATAGCCGGACCCCTTTAATAGTAATTAGTGACACACTTAGAGCACAGCAGTACGTAGACGTCATTTTCCCACCTGTTTTGTTGCCATTCCTCGTGCACCACCCTGGACTTACTTTTCAACAAGGCAAAGCTCGACCGCATATGGCACGTGTTGCTATGAATCATCTTCAAGCTTGTCGAACACTTCCTTAGCCACCTAGGTTGCCTGATCTCTCCTTCCGTAGAGCACATTTGGGACGGGATGGGAAGACGATTGCAATTATCCCGGAATGTTGTCGATTTAGCACGAAATTTGGAGACAATTAGGCAAGAAATTCCGTGGGACACCATCTGGGAACTTTATCAGTCTATATCACGCCGGGTGACACCTTGCATCCTAATCAGAGATCGACCAAGCAACATTAATTGCCTCATTTTGATTTATTCCAGCGTTTGATCGTTACATTCAGTTGTTCTGAAATCTTAATAGTTTTTTTCTTTGCGTATTCTTCACATCCACTAATTTTTGTCGCCATCGGACTCGAAGCACCAACTCCTTCTTGGTGCTTCGAGTTTTTGTAATAGAGTGTATATACATATATATTACTTTATTTATTTTATTAATGTTTCTTTTTTCAATATACTTTTCTTTGGATTTCCATATATAATGATTTTTAAACTCTCAGAGAAAAATATGCACGTCTCAGAAGCTTTTGTGTTATGGTGGTGATGCCAGCAATTATCAAATTTTAAAATACAATAAGGGAATATAATAAGGATGTCTTATACAGCAGTTTAGCTCAAAAGAAGTTGTATTTTGTAAAGGCCATTGCAAACAAAGAAATAGATTTTTGCATAACACAAATAGGATTTTGCCTTTTGCATTAAAATACGATTTTTTTCAGCCGTATCTACATTTTAATGGGTTACAATGTATTTTGCAGTCTGTATCTGTAACTCCTCAAAGTTTTGAGATATTTTTCTTACCAGGAACTTTAATCAGGGCCCTCCTATTGAATAGGCTGGCGGGTTAACCAGCTACACGTTACACCATCTACACTTATTCACTGAGCTCCTGACCGAACCACAATGGGAAAGTTGAATTTTATTTTATAAATCACAAGTGCAGATACTAAGGTTTAAATTTTTATCCTTACAATCTTGTTAAAATTTTCGTTCTACTAGGTAGGGAGAAGAACTGAAATTACTAAGGCTTAAGGTGAGTTGCGTTGTCAGACTGAAATGATTACAGATTTGAAAAAGGTAAACTTGCATCCAATGGTCAAATACCACCCCTTCTCTTATTTACAGTTTACCAGACACTTTTAATTTCTTAAATATACAAAATAATTGGTACATTTTTGTCATGTTTGATTTGCTCAAACTTGACATGGGATTTTATAACAATCAAAATAATAAAACAAAGTCAAAACATTTTCTGTTTTCAGAATAATTCTCAATAAGTTGACGTAAGCAGAAATGTGAATTTAAAAATGCAAGAAATAAAGAGGACCAATTCCAAGGAATTTTGTTTGAGAGAGAGAGGGAATAAAATCGTACTTTTTTGCTTTTAGGATCTGTGAATGATACTATACTAAAAATATACATTAAACGCATGTCTATGCATGTATGTAATTGAAGCTGAAGATTAATTTAGATCATTAATTTCACTTTTCCTCTAATAATCGGTATAGTGCTACATATACCCGGTGTGAAAAGTACCTAAAAGAACAAAATTCTTCTACTTTTCTGCGCTCCATGAAATTTTAAAAAATTGTGAGAGTTTATACGTTATCAGCATTGTAATAGAACCAAAATTCAGCGAATTATTGGAATTTAAAAATTTCCCGTGACTTGAGGTACCCTGTATTACTATCAAATTGACTAAAGAAAACGTTGATTAGGTAATAAAACAATCGAGATTAAACACCTTCTCTCTAACACATTAATAAAGGGACACAAAACTCATACAAAATGGTTATTATACAAGTTATTCGGGTTCTTGCTGAGACAAAAGCCTCTACTGAAATAAAGGGCTTCTGTTATGTACACTAGAAATTTTCATGTTTGTTTGTGTAGATACTATGGAAAAAATATGAAACTAGGAATTTTATACTGCAATGAGAAAAATCTAATATTACTTTAATACCTCTAATAACTACTAAATTTTATTAAAATGTCTAATAATATATATTTACAAAAGTAAATTTTTTATGGCCAAATTAATAGATCTACGGATTTGTATGGAGGAGAGAGTGTATATAAGTTATAGGAAACACATGAGCAATATGCTTTTATTTACAGCATGAAATTCATTTTTTGTTTGCGATAAATTAAAAAATAACTGATATTTTCAATTAATAATTAGTATCTCTTAAAAAATTTGATACGTTAAGGACAAATTAATTTTACGATGTATGATGATTAATGCCCTTTCTTATAATTAATAAAGTTCCTATGTTTTATTTGAGTTTTGGGAGACCGGACACTTTGAATCGCTTCTCTGTGTGAACTTCGTAGTTTTGTAACTGAGTATCATTGCATATAACTAATTTCCTAGGATGCACTTTTAGGTTTAAATTAGAGCAGTGGTTCTCAAATGTTTTTAAATTGTATTCCTTGGTGACGAATAAAAGCTTTAATGATCCTCCTACAGTAAAATTTTCCCAAATCTAGGTTAAAAAAAGCTTTTGAATACCGGGTAGAAATGACAATTTTTAATTGTATTGAAAGTAAAACACGTCTTCAGTTAATATATTTTAAACGGAACAGAGATTTTCATGATATCGTCTTACGTTCCTTAAGATTATTTCCTCTTGAAAACCATTATGATCAATTAAAAAAGTATTAAAAAAAGTATCGGTCAATCTATAAAAATGTTATTCATTTTTGTGACGTCGTGTGACGTACTTCCGTGAACCAGCAGGTGGCGCGACGGGCGCCGGATGGAATGAGAGAGAAGATGATGGATGAAAAATGGTAGCGATGTGCGCGCAACAAAGATTGTAGCAAATATATACATGCTCCTTTTTTTGTTTGTATTTAATTGTAAAAGAATGTGTCGTTTTGTGAGTAAAGTCTTTTTTTTTCAAGAGAAAAAAAGAGTGTGATTCTTCGACTAAACAATAACGACTAGTGTTGCCATTCTTCCTTTTACGAAGAGGTAAGGGATGATCTTCAAGATAATGAGAGGTGATACCTTACAATTTTCTTCACACATTCATTCACATTCGAAAAATAAAGTGGAAGACAAATGTAGCTAAATAAAAATAATTCACCTATAATTCTGAAGGACAGAAGTTAATTTTATTTATTTATTTTTATTTTATTTATTTTTTTTTCTAAGAGAGGTGTGAGGTATACTGCATTGCTGTCGCATCTCTCATTTTAAGTTGTCCACCTGAAAGTTTCAAGGGGTGGTTCTGGGCAAATTTAGAGTTCGGAGTACTTTTGCGACAATACTAGGCTCAATTAGCTTTGACTGATTCAGTTATGAATAATAATTAGTCATTAGTAAAGACATCAAGGATGAAGACAATAGAGGATATACACTCAAAATATTTTGATTGTTTACTACGGGATAAAGTAAAATGTTATGGCTATATTTGACAGTTTTCTGCCCATACCGTACAGTGGTTAGCTTTGTGAGCGTCCCCAAAGTGGGCTCGGGTTCGAATCCCGATTGAGGCGTAGGCGTTCTTGCGCTGTTCCCTGACGGGGGTGTTGGTTTGCCGAAATGGTGCTCCCATGAAGAATTATCCGACAAAAATCACTGGGGGGGGGAGGGGGGAATTCCCTCAGGACAAAATACCTCCCACATTAGTAAAAAATGTCGATAATTAAAAAATATATGAGAACAAATCCTAATATAAGCTTTATGATTAAGTTTATATTTAGAATTGTTTCCTATTTTAGAAACAGACTTTTCAAATCATGAATTTATGAAAATTTGTGTAAAATATATTCCTTTGATTTTACGTAAAGTATTTTAGCTTTTTAAATAAGATACGTGCATTACTTTAATAATAATATTTTTCTTTGAGATGAAAAAACAACCAGTTTTTATAAATCTGTAATTGTTTTATTATTATTTCTCAAATATCCCTCCTCATTTTTTTTAAATAACAAAAAAAATCGTTTAGTTTAAATATGAATGCGTTTACCTGAAAACTGTTCAGTTGCTAGAAATTGAAAAACATTGCTTTTGAATACAATTGGGCAATAGGAATTTGTCTTATGTGGAAAATGCTTACCGAGGCGTACATAGAGCAGATATTGCATAGAAGTACGTGGAGCAGTGACAAGTATGGTTCCACGCATGCTCACCCAGGATATGAAGGTTTCCACTATGATGCACCCTGAGAGGATCACCATGTAGCCAAGTACGTGTTCGTAGAGTTTACTCGCGCACGCAGTTGCCTCGTCCCGGAAATCTGCAGTACTCAGGATCACGGTCAAAACGATCAACCTGAAAAGAAAACGCAATAGTTTGAATATAGAACTCTGTCAAAATAGATATAATAAATTTTAAAGACATAAACTCTTTAAAAATGATTGAATAATTTACTCGAAAGAGAAAATAATATTTAACCCCTTCCGTATCAGCATATGTATATGAAGATTACATGCAAAACCAGTTTCTTGGGCATTTAGATTTAAAATATCAAGTAGTAGTTTGCAGATAAATGAGATGCTTTTATTCATATTAATAAGAAGAGATATAGGTATCGATATTTAAATCGATAGATATATATATATATATATACTAAATCGATACATATAGAAATATAACGATATCTAAATCGATTTATGTAAACATTACATAAAAAAGTTAATTTACAGTTCTGTCATCAGTCGATCCATACGTGGATACACTGGTACAGAAGGGGTTAAGTGAGCTGAGATTCGCCCAGATTACTGTTAAGGCTGCTGTGTACTAACCCTATTGGATTCGCTCACCTCAAAGTTAACCTATGTAGAAAATGTGTCTACCTACTATTTACGGTTACATAAATGCTTATGATCTAATAAAAATGATAATTTCAGATAGCCTGAACTTTTCTGCACCTTGCAACAGGATTCATTTTACAAATTGCGTCCACCAAAGGAATTTATGAGAGTTTAAAACACACTATACCAGATTTTTTCCCCGAATAATTTCAATTTCAAAACCTTATTTGGATTTTTTTAAACGAAAAATGCCCCAAGGTGTAAAATTTCTTTCTCTATTACAGAGTAGAATTTTTCTTTTAAATCTTTAAATCCAAGTCGGAAATCCTTGGACAAATTTTCTCCATAGATTAACATTGAGGTGAGCGAATCCAATAGGGTTAGTACACAATAGCCTTAACTTATGGTGAAAAGTTACTCCCTAGTTATCAACCTGCATCAGAAGTCATTTTTTTTGTTTTAGACTGTAACGCGCAATAGAAAAAGAAGTTCTCGACATAAGTATAATTTTCACGATGTCCAAATATGGTATGGATATTTTAGGATACTCAAAGCGTTCTTATATACTAATTTTTTACTTTCCAATCTTATAATTTCTGCCACTTCTCATACATCTGAAGAACCTCAAAATCTGTCGCAGAGAGAATGACTCTCTTTGATGGCCGAAAACAGTTTATGTTTGTGCCCCAGTTGACATCGCAGAATCTTCACTTTCGATGTTAAGCTATGGGGACCTTATCTCTCAGTATTATCCTAATCACTGACTGGTACATGCGTATTTCTTTTCCTCTTTAATGCATATGAAGGTACACGTTTAAGAACTAGTACCATTCAATACTTTAAATTTCCCAATTGTCATTTTTTTACAAAGCATTCAATTCTTGGTGTATACCGTGACAAAATTAAAACTGGTCTTTGAAAATAATAAACTAAACTTTTATTAAAAATAAACTTGCATTGCCTTTAAGTCTTTTCAAGTGAATAAAATATAATTAAAAATATGCATTTGCCAATATGTTATAAGAAAAAAAATGCCGAAGGAAAATTCCCCCAGAGCTTAGCTTTAGTAATGAAAATCCGCGAAGTATATTGAAGTACCACCTTAAGAAGGCTAGAATGCTGGAAAATAGGGAAATCAAAATGTGCGTGGATTATTTTAATTATTATTCTTTTAATATGGTTAATATAATTAATATGGTTAATATAATATTTAAAGCTATAGGCATTTTTAAAAATAGTCTATGAGGTTAATTTGGAAGGATCATATCATACTTAGTGGTATTAAGTTCAGCAAATCTGTCTGAGAATCAGATAGTTCCGGATTAATTTCCCATGCAGCCATTTTTTTTCCAGTGTGATGTGAGAAAATTGGGAGATGTGTTGTTGAGTCTTTTCGGTCGTAAAGATTTAACGTATTTCGCTGATAAATTGAATAAGTTTTGAGCTCCTACGAATTATTTTTTAAATGAGTTACAAAATAATGAGCCTTTCTGGGGGTGGTGAGATGACATAGTAAGCCCGAGTTTGTGCAACATGCGATTTACGTATTTTACTGAACAAAAATTGATGGTAATCGTCAGGTTATAATTTCTATTGAAAGGATACAGTTGTATGCTGAATTTAATAACGTATAATGAATTAATCCGTTCGTAACCGAATATACGAAGAGCTGAGAATTTCAGAAACATGTTCAGTAGATATAATCTAAGATTTTCTCATATCATTTCAGAGTTCATTAATGTGATCACGCTTCATTAATTTTGAATGTGATCGGACAAATTTACATTGTATTTGATAAATAATAACCGTTTGGCTATGTAACTGAATCGTTGTAACGAGTAATAATGTTTTGGCACCCTGTTGGGATGATTAACCTAAAAGTAAATGGAGACCCTTGACAGTGATAAGCACATCCGTTGACTGTGTGATACCTTGAATTTGACAGATAGGGTGCGACCGTTGTCAGAAAGATTAATAAGTAAACACGTAAATGATATGAGCTTGCCATTTCTGGAATGAAAGTAAACGTTAAGCTAAACAAAAACATTTCTATAAATGTTAAGTGATTAATAACGTTTCAATGGTTTTATGTATTTTAATAATCGGATGTGCCCTGTGAGAAGATAAACAAGGTGCACCCATAAAGTAACCGGACCATTTTTTATAAATAAGAAAAATATTACTCACCTTCAAATAAATTTATCTCCTTCAAAATAATCTCCAAAAGAGTCTATACAATTTTCCCAACGTTTCTTTTAAGTCATCGAAACACTGTTTATAGGCATTGGAACTAACCGTTCGCAAAATACGCGTAACATTTGATTTAATATCCGAGACGTTTTCAAATCTCTGTCCTTTCATGGCCATCTTAAGCTTCGGAAAAAGGAAAAAAAATTAGCTGGCGATAAGTCGGGAGAATATAGGGGGTGATTTATCATTATAATTGAATCTTAGCAAGATATTGTTGTACAGAAAATGCTGTATGGGGCCTAGCATTATCGTGTAAAAGAAACCATTGCCCAGAATCAAACAGTCCATTCTTAACTCGCCTTATCCTGTTTCTTAATCGAAAAAGCATCTCCTTGTAAAAATACTGATTAATTTTTTGATTTTCAGGAGCAAATTCGTGGTGAATAAGTCCTTTGTAATCAAAAAATGCAATCAGCATCCCCTTTGATTTTGACATCCGTGCTTTTTTTTGTATGGGAGAAGACTGTCTTTTCCACTGTGCATTTTGTCTTTTTTTTTCTGGGTCGTATTGTAGACACCAGGTCTCATCTCCTACTATAATACAATTTTATAGCAGGAGAAAAATTGTTGAATTATTTGTATTATAGCAGGAAATGAGACCTGATGTCTACAATACGACCCAGAAACAAAAAAACAAAGTGCACAGTGGAAAGGGCGTGTTCTCCCATACAAAAAAAGCACGTATGTCAAAATCAAATACTAAGGTGATGCTGATTGCATTTTTTGATTACAAAGCACTTATTCACCACGAATTTGTTCCTGAAAATCAAACAATTAATCAGTATTTTTACAAGGAGGTGCTTTTTCGATTAAGAAACAGGATAAGGCGAGTTAAGAAGGAACTGTTTGATTCTGGGCAATTGTTTCTTTTACACGATAATGCTAGGCCCCATACAGCAATTTCTGTACAACAATATCTTGCTAAGATTCAATTACAATGATAAATCCCCCACCATATTCTCCCGACTTATCGCCAGCTAATTTTTTCCTTTTTCCGAAGCTTAAGATGGCCATCAAAGGACAGAGATTTGAAAACGTCTCGGATATTAAATCAAGTGTTACACGTATTTTGCGAACTGTTAGTTCCATTGCCCATAAAGTGTTTCGATGACTTGAAGAAACGTTGGAAAAATTGTATAGACTCCTTTGGCGATTATTTTGAAGGAGATAAATTTATTTGAAGGTGAGTAATATTTTCTTATTTATAAAAATTGTCCGGTTACTTTATGGGCGCACCTTGTAGTAATGTAAATGTTGTGATAACAAGAAATAAAAAGACGTTTAAACGAACTTTTAAAGATTTTTCTCCTTCATAGAATTCTTAGATCTGCGCTAAATGGATATATTAACTGCGTATTCTAGTACCGAAATAAAAAATAAACCAAAGCAAATAATAAGTCACAAGCGTTTTAACACTAAACTTTGTAATTAGTAGCTTAAAAATGTCCCGTTAGGTTTTCTCAAAGTGAAATATGAAACGTTGCTTATTGTGAATTAACTTAATATCCTTTAGTTTTTTATATACCCATTAAAGCACTATATTCTACTATCATATTTATGTATAAATTGTAGACGAATATCCTATTGATAACATACATATACTAGACCGTTATTGGTGGGATGTTCGTAATATATGCTTGGCCATAAACTTGAATTTCTTGTCAATGATTTTCAAAATGAATAATAAAAACAGCAGCAGGATAAGTTTAATCTGAATACGAATAAATTGGAAATTTATCACAAATGAAGCCTCATAACTTTTTCCACTGTGATGTAATGATTGAAACTTCATGTTGATAATAATATCTGAGAACAAGAGTGAATTTTGTTACGATCCTCAAAAGGCTAAACCCACAAATAATACTTTCATTGTAGTTTGGAATTCAAGAATATTAACTATAATAAATGTAAAGCAAAAATGAGAATTTTTTGAAAAAAAGCTATAAATGCAACACTTTTTTTATTAAACTCATGATAGAAATACTCTGTCTTTCCTAAAATAAATGCCTGAGAAATTTTCCTCAGTCACGCAGATCCGAAAAGAAAGCACATAGTTCTCGCCCTTAATTATAAAAAAAAGGATAGAAAAAAGATACGCATTAATGCCTATCGAAATCCTTTTAAATATAATGTATATTGAGTAAGAGTATCATTTTTCCAATGGGAATTTATTTAAAAGTTTCTGTCATATATAAGTTCCTCACTGGAAAAAAACCTTATGTGGGTGTCCATGGTTAAACCAATCGATATTTTGTCCTCCACTAATAATCCTTTTAAACTTGACATTTAAATTTAGCCGAATAGTGGTCAATCCTATTATGAAGAAAAATAAGCGTGTATGTCTGCAGGTCATGGGTGTTCTAGATCGTATAAAAACTATTTTTACTCCACCATAATTAAAGTGCTCCATTACATTATAGGCATTTTGCTTGACAAATTTTCTATGACACAAATCTGTGTTTAGTTTAATCTTTCTTTCTAGTGTTGCAGCATGTATTAAACCGAAAATGAAAAAAAATAACAAGATGTACAAATAGCAAACATGCTCAATCACAAAATCAACACTCTTTAATTCCTTATAGCGGCTGATCAGGTTATGATTGATTCCAAAAATTAAAATGTGTCTTATAAGTTCAATAACCCAATAAGACAAATGTGTCTTACAAGTTCAATTATCACCAGAGCAGAAGTTTGTTATTAAGAGCCCTGATATGCATTAAATTTTCTTTAAGCCGAAATCTTCCGTAAAATCTTAAAATATTTACAATTGTTAAATTATCGTTTGTTTCTTTTCCTGCCTTGTAAAAATTTATGTATTTGGTAGTTCCCATTCTTGACAAATGACACTTTCCCGTACTCTCAGAAGTTGATCGGTAATTATGAAATTCAAATAAAAGTATTTAAATTTTTATGTATTATAAAACTATTCTGAAGAAATCTTTTAACCTTTTTAAAAAATAAATTTTTTATTCTTTATATGACGCTGAATTAAGATTAGCTGAATTAAATTAAGAGAAAAATATAACACGAATCATGAAAGGAATCTTTAAAACCTATTAAGTTATAGAAGTTTAAATTCAATTCCATTCGGCCATTGAAATATCGGGTGAGAAGATTTTAATAGGGAGTTCATCACATATATGACCACAGGGAACATTCAGGAACATTCATCACATTCTACCACAGGGAAATGATGCCATGTATCTCTTTTTTAAAGAGTGAATTGTATTCATGTTACTGGCTAGGGGTTAGCTCTGATTTATTAAAAATGTATTATTAAAAAACTAAGGCAATTCCTAACCACTGGTATTTTGATTGATTTCAGTATAGCACATATTAAGAAGACATCTGGAAACTTATGACACGGGATTCCCCACAGGTACATTGGTCTAGGTATGGACTTAAAAATAACCAGTAACAATTATTAGTGTTTATTAGCAAGGGGTACTGCCATACTGGTAGAAACTTCACAAATCCTTTTCTTCAGTATACATGCATTATTCTTCAGGATCGATTATTTTCTTTAAAACAAAATTAAGATATTTTAAAATGCTCGGAACTTTTAATTCTTATTTCCCATAGTTATGGTATCTTATCATCTTATTTCCCAATGTTTTTGGTATTGATATCGAAAATTACTTCTATGCTTGTATTATATATAAAATGAAACAAACTCGTATAAACGTAAAACTCTTTAAACCTTTGAGATCCTTGATAAACAGAAATACACAAGGCGCAAAAAAGGATGAAATAAAATTCATCTGCCCTTGCATATTTATCAGTTGCTAGTCCTTGCTCAGCGGTTCTTTATTCTACTTATTTATTTCCTGATATTCCTAAATTTTCTGATTTTGTAATGCAAACAACGTTATTTTAATGCATTGTAAATGATGTGTCTTATAGACAGTTTCTCCCCTAAGCGTGCTTTTCATCAGTTTTTTAGCCAATACTTTTAAACACCCTTAAGATAATTTGTAATGAACACTAATAAAAAACCTCATAAAAATGCTGAGAAATGAAAAATAAAATTTAATTTCAGCTAACGTGTTGACAAGCGCAACGAGGAACTTATTAAACGAAAGCATTAGATATCTAATCGGACTTGATAAATTGAAATCTGCTAAATAAGTCCCTAGAGTTCGAGTTCTAACTCACCATCATTAAGACTGATCAGTCTACCGAAGTAAACAGAAATCAATTTGTCTAATGTAATATAAGCTTGATTGGATATTTTCAGTACCCCCTAGCAGAAGAATGAGAGTCCATTTGGTCCAGAATGTTTTGAACATGTGCAGAATCAGAGTGCTAAGTACTATATAATCTGAGTTTAGTAATAATACAAAACTTAGATCATTACACTTACATATAATGCCAAAAGTATTTTTAAAAGAAAACTTCTCGCTGATATTTACGTGTTTATTAACGATCGAGTAGCACTTGTGAATTCGATTTGTGGTAAAAGTCTCATTTAAGAGATCCAAGATTTAGTACTTTCAATCATAGACCTTCAATTACGTACCCTATCCGAAGTACATATTAAGCACAAGTTTGACAACAGTCAAAATTGCTTGAATTATGTATATGGACCTGGCAGATTCCGAAGTCAAAATGTTAAAATTCAGTTTCATTTTTTGAGATATAAACTATATGAAGGTGAAGAACTCTAGAGCCTGTATAACAATAAATTTGGTCGATGCTTGTGCTGTAAAGTCTCCATACAACGAATTTCTCTTAAACAAAGGTCCCTATTTGACGAATTTTTCCAAGGACCCTAAATTTTGAACAACATTTACCTGGAAATTAAAACGTATATGACAAGTAAATACTTCTATATAACTAAGTTTCGGCAGTTATAAAAGCACTCAATAGAATTCGACGGGGATTTCAGTCTCAAGAAAGGTTTCATGTTAAATGTTCCTGTAATATACATGAGAAATTTACAAAAACAAACAAGCAAACCCAAAAAGTTTTTCATACGAAATCGTACATAACAGAACTGCGGACACTTTTCAGAGATTAAGAACGTATATGGAATACTATGCATGGGAATCCTTACAATTAACTAAGTTTGAAATTTAGAACACTGCTTTTATTATTTTTCAGTCGAATTAACAGTTAATTTCCTGGGTATATATATATATATATATATATATATATATATATATACACACTGAAGTGCCACTGAATTAGGGATAGCAAAGCCTATGAAAATTGTGTAGCGCTGCGCATCATGTATGCGCAAGTGAGGGCACTGTGGTAACTGCATATATAGCGCTTACTGTGGTTGTTCTGAATTAGTTGTTGGAATTGCCAGTATGGGTAAACTGCCTGATTTAGACGCCTTCGATCGCGGACAAATCGTAGGTGCGCGACGCATGGGCCATTCAATTTCCGAAATCGTCAGACAGCTAGGATTTTCAAGGTCGACGGTGTCAAGAGTATACCAAGAATACATGGATGGTGGAAAAAAACTAGCGATCGGGCAAACTGCAAAGGACAATTAGCCTTGACAGTGCGTGGTGAGAGACGGCTCAGGCGTATTGTACGTAGCCAGCGAAGCCAAACATTAGCTCAAATTACCACCCAGTTTAATGACGGTGCCAGTCGTACAGTCAGTAAACGGACTGTGCAACGCTCGCTTCACCGTATGGGTTTCGGGAGCCGTCGACCTACGAGAGTACCATTGCTCTATACACGCCATCGGGCTGCACGTCTTGCCTGGGCAAGAGATCACAGAGACTGGAGTGTAGAGGACTGGAAACGAGTAGCATGGAGTGATGAGTCTCGATTCCGACTACTTAACGCCGACGGGAGGCTGAGAATATGGCGTCAGGCTCATGAAGCCATGGATCCTACATGCCTGGCTGGAACTGTACAAGGGCATGGTGGCTCAATCATGGTCTGGGGTGTTTTTTCGTTGCACAGTTTGGGATCTTTGGTGCGTGTACCAATCTCCCTCAATGCAATTCGATACGTAGAGTTGCTGGGTGATCACCTCCATCCGTTTATGCTGTTCTGTTATCCGAACGGTAATGGAGTTTTCCAGCAAGACAACTGTACCTCTCACAAGTCCCGGTTGGCTACTGACTGGTTGAATGAGCATTCCTCTGACTTCTCTGTCATGAATTGGCCACCTAGAAGCCCAGACTTAAATCCTATTGAGCATCTTTGGGATAATTTGGAACAAGGCGTGAAAGGCCACCACACAGCACCATAGAACCTTACTGAATTATGGACAGCTTTAGCCAATATTTGGCAAGCCATTCCCGTGGAACGTTTCCAGAAACTTGTTGAATCAATGCCTCGTCGTGTGGCAGCCGTTATCAAGGCCAGAGGAGGCCCAACTCGTTACTAGGTAGGTATTCCTAATTCTTGGGCACTTTAATGTATATATATATGATATGAGGTATTAAGTATTTTTTTCACAAAAGGCAATCTAAGACAAATTGTTGAAGCAATTGAACTATAGCAGGTTGCACTTCCGCTTATTATCATTGAAACTGCTCCGTAATCTGGTGTGATATCTGGAAATACCAAACAAAGTTTTAGTGTCGCTAAGTTTACAGAGAAAAAGTCTCCAGTGAAATTTTAATTAGAAATAAAAAATTTTTGTTTGGAATATTTTATGTTTAAGTTGTTTCAGCTTTAACTGAAGCTAAAAAAATTGCATTTTAATTTAAGGCAATCGAAAAGTCAATGTACAAGTATAAGGAAAAAATATAGATGCCTCATACAAGTGTTTGGGTGACACAAAAGTGATTAACTGTTCTTTTATACGATTCTGTTATAAGCATCTGTTATCGCATTAATGCATATGGTCATACAGGTGTGAACACGTATTTATTGGCGGATATTATTGCAGAGATACTACTGCAGCTGGCTTTAATTTATGAATAAATTCATTCATTTGTTCAATTTATAAAAGATGTAACATTGAAATGTATCTCAGCATAGTTGGTTTTAATGTTAAAAATTTATTGACCTGTTTGTTTATTCACCCTTTGAGCACAAATGTGCTAAAAAGTTATATCTTTTAAAAGTTTTGATATTATTCCTTTATAGAAAGTTGTAGCAGAAGTTTAGAAACAGGAATTGTTTTTCCAAGCGATAACAAAATCGTCATGTAAAGATTCCCGTAAAAATGTTTTTTATTTCTAAAAGTATGAGGCACATGAAATGGAATCTTCGTAAAAGCTACAGTTTCTCAGATAGGGTTTTAGAGGATTTTGTAGTTAATCTTACCGGATATATCTCGGACTGTGTAAGGCAAAAAAAAAATCATTCGTGTTAGCGAAGCAGCTTTTAAGTATATAAAGCCATACATTTTTTTAATGAAACTGAAGTTTCGATTCGTGACAAAAGAGAAAAATACGTTTCATACAATTTCCCTGCTCCAAAGAGTCATAGATTCCCCCAGAACTTAAAATGATATTAAAGTAATCCACCTGCGATTTTATGGATGAACATAAAACAAAAAAATAATCTTTTAAAAAGGTTTGAGGAGGGAGGGAGAGGTAAGAACGAGATCGTGATTATAGAACATTATTGAATTAAAACCCGAAAGGAAACAATATTACATCATCTGGAGATTCCTATGTTGTAAAAAGTATGTAAAATATTAATAGTAGTCACTGAGTCCTTTTATTTTGGGAATGGAGGAGTGAAAAATGTTTTTTTGTTGGCTGTGTTTTATATGTCTGAATGCAGTAGACTTTGGAATTATAAATGTGTAGTCAAAAAGGAACTGTAAGTCATACAACTGTAAAACGTGTTTTGATTATTCGTTCTAGTGTTTGAGTAATCAAAATTTTTTGTTTATTGATGTTGTTGTTATTATTTTTAAGGAATTCTTTTTTTTTCAAAATCGATTCATAAGGACTTAGATTCCTGGTTTAAAATTTAATGTATAAAACAATCATAGGCTCTTATCTATATATATATAAAACAGTTCTGTAACTGACTGGCTGACTGACAACGCACAGACCAAACCGCTGGACCTAAAGGGCTGAAATTTTGCATTGCGATTCTTCTTATAGTGTAGGGGTGCACTGAGAAAGATTTTGAAAAATTCTTCTTAGATTTTTTAAATGAAATTTTTAAGCTGTTTTTGTAACATTCTTTAAAGTTTTCATTTAAAATAATAATCTGAGGGTTATAAAATTTATATCACGAGAAAGATAATAAAAATTTCTTTAAAATGAAATCTTTTTCAAATCTTTACCTCCATTTTCTGATTTTGGTAAATTTTTAAAGATTAATTTTTAGAATTTAATGTATTAAATGCTGATCAAGTGGTTTCTTTTCTTTTTGTGATACTTTAAATGTGATTTTGCGTCACCTGCATAACAACGAAATAAATTGACCAAAAAAAAAAAAAGATTAAAATACGGCAAAATATAAAATTTAACCACTAGACTAATTGAGATAGAAGCCTTTTTACGATTTTACTTCAAATTAGTATGTTTTATGGATATTAAACATACAAATTAATTGCATACATTGACCGTTGTATTTAATTTGAATATTTTCTTCTACATTATTTTGTCTATAAAAATATCCGTTACGATTTTTTTATAAATATGTTTTTTTTGGCATTAATTGCATACATTGACCTTTGTCTTTATTATAAATATATATTTTTTGTTTTTTTGGCATTAATTGCATATATTGACCATTGAATTTAATTTGAATGTACTCCGTAGCGAAGCACGGGTATTCAGCTAGTTTTTTCATATTTATCAAGAGACCCAATATCTGTCCTATAACATTTCGAGAATAAATATCTGGTAAACATAGGGATTGAGCTGCAAAACTTTCGTTTTGAAAACAGAATTTAGTGTGGGAAATCTATAGAATAGGTATAAAATAACTCGATCCGAATTTTGACGATACAAAGTGGCCGTCTTCATCAGGTGACGTGTGTGATTGATGAAACGGGCTGCAATAACTGCCCACCATTCTGTGGGAAAACATTACTATCTCTCATAACAGAAAAACTCTGAAGGTAGAAATTATTAATAGGAGACATTGTTAGGAAAGTAGACAAACTCGAAATAAAGAAACCATTAGAAAGAGGACATCGAAAATAATCGACAAGCAGACATAAATAGATAAATAAATAAAATAAATGTAAAAGTTTTAAAGTAAAATAAAATAGACAAAATAAATTGACAAAAGTAAGTAAAAAATTAAAATAGATTAGTACAGATCAAAATATTATTATAAAAGATATCCAGTCTGGTGAGATATGAGGAATAGAACTAATGTTGTTAACATGCTAGTTATGGTCTTTTCATATACTTGCATTCAGATTATTCGGATACTTTCTACGAAATGCTGATGTTCATATTTATGACACGATGTCTGCGCGCAGTCATAGCATGAGAAAGAAAGCTGCACCGAAGTATAGCAAGTAACTCAAATATTTATGAGATTCTAACTAGTTTTTTAACATTTTCCTTATTCTACGGCAGGACTTTTTTTAAAATTTTTGTCCACCCTGATAATTCGTGGCTTTAAAAGTTTATTATACAAACACTTGATGATCAGCAACAGTAATTTTCCCTTTGACCCCGTCGGAAAACACCTGTGCATGCAGGTATTATAACTTTTAGGAAATATTCATAAATATTGTAACATGAAATTGTCCATAACTCTTTATAGTCCATCGATCCTACTGTCAAAACACTGCAGTTTTGATCACTAATACATCTCTTTTTCTCGATACTTCAGTTTTTTAAGAGCACACAGAACATCTCGACCAACCAAAAATGGATTGATTTTAGTGAAATGTTTATGAGCATGTATTTAATTGCAGAATACAGATAGATGCAAAATATTACAAGGGCCAGTCAAAAAGTGAGTTGCACTCATTGGAAAAAAAACAAAACCAGGTTGAAATTATAAAAACAAAGTTTTACTAACATAAAAGTATAATACATAATCTATTTCTCGATGTAATCACTTCCTTTATTTTAACATTTGTTGAAGCGTGGCACTAGTTTTTCCATGCCATCTGCAAAGAATTGCCGTCCAATGTGAGATAACCATTGTTGGGTTGCAACTTTACCTCCGCATCCGAGTGATATCGTCGCGTTCCAAGTTCTTGTTTCATGGGACCGATGATGTCGAAGTCACATGGCGCAAGATGCCACACTTCTCAGTTCAACTTTTTCAAAGATCCCTCGTTAGGGTCACGTGCGGTCTCTCATTGTCATGCAAGAGCACAAAGCTTTTTGAAAGTTTACCTGGTCGTCGATCTTTAAGCGACTTTCGCAACCACTTCAGAGTTTCACGAGATAGACGCTGCATTAATTGTGGCTCCCTTCGGGAAGAATTCGATAAGCACTACCGTTAGACTTCGTGAAACTGACATTAAATGTCAGTGCGTCACAACCTTTTGCCCAAAGGAAGCGGAATAATGCACGCCCTTCAAATTTGGACGACCACTTGGCCGCTTCCGAAACATATTCACGACTGATTAGCAAGAGAACTGAAACTGCCACGTCGAAGCCGCTACTGCACCTGCCGCAGCCCCTGATGCTCTGTGTTGCCCCCAAGTTCTAACGAAATATCTTTTACCGAGATCTTTACGGATGTGTTGCACCTAACTTATTGACTGATCCTGGTTATATATCAGTAAATACATAATTATATGTAGATTTAACGTGAAATAGAAGAATTATGTTAAAATTTATGTGTATTGTATGCAATTTAAAAAACTTGATAAATGTTTGCAACTATTTGTCAGTTAGGTACACTTTCTAGAAAATCTATTAAATTATCTCTTACAAATTTGGTATGGTAACATAAAATATATTAGTTAACAATAATACGAGAAATTTTGTTTCTAGGTTAGAAAAAAAATTAAATAAAAAATTTGCTAGTGGAAAACTTCTAATAACATAAAAATTTTAATTACATATTTTTTGTTATTTTCAATTTCACTACACCTAGAAGCAAAATACTTCGTATTATTATCAACTAATATATTGCATGTTACCAAATCAAATTTGGAAGAGAGAAATGGAATAGATTTTTAGAAAAGTGCACCTAACTGACAAATAGAATCAAACATTTAACAAGTTTTTAAATTGCTGCAATAAACTAATTTTTTAATTATTTTAATAATTTTTCCATTTCATTTTAAATATAAAATATAATGTATGCATTAACTGGCACTCGCATAAATATTTTGCATATATCTGTATTCTGCAATTAAATACATGCTCATAAACATTTCACTAAAATCGCTCCATTTTGGTTCTCAAGATGTCCTGTGTGTCAAATAGAATTCCGAATTTTTATAACTGATATTTTCAGTCTATCTTTTTTATTTTGATCCTGTTTTTGAAAATTTAGTATTTCAGATATAAAGATTTACCATGTGAAAATGAATGCATTCAATTACTAGTTTTCTAATACTGTTTCAGACTTTGTTTTTTGGACATCCGTAAATAAATATAATCGAAAAGATAATCAAGTGATATGGCTTAGAACCCCCTAAATTTCAAATTTACTGCTGTAAAAGTTTCAAAATTTGAGGCAAAGGGAGTTGATAGGGAAAATAAGTTTTTTTATGTAAACTTACTTTGGGAGGATCCATGATGAACAACCATGATAGGTAAAAATGTGAGTTCGCTAGTATAAGATTGCAGTTGTTACTGTAACGCCATAAATCAAGTTTTTTATTTTACTTTATTTAGATAAAGTGGGTGTGAGAACGGTTACTCTCATTCATGCACGATATACTGCATCTCAACCGAATTTGTAAGCGACTGATGTAATTCAGTAAGCACAGTCTCTAGATTTGAAATGCGGAGGAACGCTCGGTGAATGATTCTGAAGAACTTTTATATAGCGTTTGAACAAATTCAACTTCAAAACGAAGGCTTTTTAGACTTTATTTTTCTCCATCGCCTATAAGTTTACAATTTTTTTTAAACATTGCGTTAATAGAGCTAAATTCAGTTCTACTTTGGCCTCACAGCGGTTCAAGTCAACGCTTATCATTTGGGATCTACTAGAGTCAATATTAAATATTTCTTTACTTCTTTAGAAATATCCAAGCAACGAGCTCACCACTGCTTTGTTAAGTGCTAGATGCCGCTCTTCTGAAGTGGCTTAGTTGGTAATTCCAATGCCAGTTCGCCAGTTTACTTACAGAAAAAATAAATCAAACGCTAAATATTAAAAAATACCTCAAGCGTTCAAAAGCCCTTCTCACTGACGTCATAGTAGGGGGATGTCATCCGCTGGGATTTTAATCGGGTGGGTGGGGACCCGGCCTCTCTTGTGAGAAATTTGGAGAGGAGTAGGTAGAAAGAGAAGGGGAGATTCGAAATCATTCTCCGTGGAACTGCTTCGGGGACAGAGCTGAGTGAGTGTTTCTCCCCTTGCCCCCTCTCCAAAAATGACATAAATGAAATCTGGAATAGCTACGGGAGGAGGCTCGGAACATTTCAAAACACGCTATGAATACAAGATTGCAAACATTTGATTCACTTTTCTGCTTGTACTATTTATAAAAAAGATAGTATTTTCTGCGGGTTCACAACAGATAACGGTTTTAAAAATTAAATAAATTCTAGTCAATTCATTTCGATAAACTGTTTTTGAAAATCGTAAAAAAGAAATTATTAATGGCATTGCTTATAATAAATCTAAATATGTTATGCTTGTTACCTGCTTGAAATTGAGGAAAACGCCAGTCGAACAAGAACATACAGCAAAAATGAGGGGGACAGCTAGTTTCGAACTATTTAATAGTTCTTCAGCAGGTTGAGGAGCAATAGGGTTTTTCTCCTTATATTTAGATGAGGATATTAAGAAGCTGTGTGTTTGTTGATATGTTGGGCTTGGGGTAAGTGAACCATAGAGTAATGAAAAAATTCTCTTCTGTATTTAGTCTTTTCTTTGGAGAGGAGTAGGCAGAACGAAGAATAATTGAGGATTTATTTAAAGAGGAAATCTGAATGTATAAACATACATGTGAACGAAATAAAGGTTGGAATCTGATGATTTCCCAAGCTAAATAATCTGTGTATTATAAGTAAAGTTTGATTACTAAAAAATACCTTTATACCCAAAATGAGTGCAACTAGAAACGCTGTAAATGCAAAATATTTATATTATTCTTAGGAGTACGGAATTTTTTTAAACATTCAAATATCCGTAAACAATTTTTTAATGTTTAAACAAAATTGTAACCAGATTTAAATGCTATCTGTTGAGATATACATACCAGTTTTTTGTTAGGTAGTTTAATATATGTAAAGTGGCGCACACACGTTGGGGGCTAAGGAGGAATTGAGGATGTCCAACAGGGGAATGTATTTGTGTTTAATATTCGTATAATCACTCCCAATTTTAAAATCTTAGTCCCCAAACCAACCTATGTGAAAGAACTGCTTTTGGTAATAGTTTTTTTGTATCGATTTTTTCATAACTAAAGTATTTGTTGTAAAAAGTTGCATGTGTGCAAATTCTGTGCACACATTCAACTGTCCGGCATTCCAATCACCATTAAAAAAGTAAGAGAAATTAAAACTCTAGAAAAACTTAGTAGCAATACTTTCTTTCTTTCAAACATTAATTTGTGCGTATTTTGTTTTTGCTCCTGGTTTTTTTCCTGTGAATAATTTGTTAAGGACAATTTCGAAGAAGAAAACTCACAGAAAGAAACGACGTAGCGAAACGTAGCAAAATTGAGTTGTTGATCAGTTTCTTGTGACGGCACGTGCATTAGCCGCATCTGAATAGGCGGTACATTAAATTCACTCTACTTGCATCTCTGTCCCTCATACTCACACTCCAATCTCGCTAGATAGTTTTACTCTTGTTATGAGGTCTTCAATATGAATAAAGGGTTATAAGAGATCTTAAACTGATCTCCATTGGCATGTAAAATCGGCTAGTGTCTAGTCTCATAGCCACTAAATATTGGATACTGCAGAATACCTCTGAAATCATGGCCTTTGCTTTTACACTTCTAATAGGTTTGCAGTGATTTTTCGCCAACGTAGATCTTTTTTTCAAGTATGGAAGGATCACCTTTGTCATATGTAATTTTTCTTTATCTCGTCTCGTGGAGTACAAAAAATACGAGTTACTACTCAAAGTAAAGGAAAATCTACTTCTGGAAATACCAGCTGTTTAGTATGTACAGGGTATATACTAAACGAGCTCGTATCTCCAACGTATTTCCGGTACGTTGGGAGATATTTCTATGACTATCCAGTTATTTTCAATCTACCAGAAATTTTCATCTTAGATTTCTTTCATAATCTTTTCATACGAGAATTTCCTCTGTCTAGAAGGGCCGGCAATGTTTATATAATAATCCCTAGGAAGAATAGGTATCATATTGATTGTGTTTCTGACGCATACATTTTTGAATGCGTTCGATTATATATCTTATTACGGCATGCATAAATATTACTCCAATATATGGCATATCTTAAATTGATAATAATCATTCGGATAAGTGTAAAACGTCTTGATAACGAATTTAGACTTAGCTGTTTCTACTAGTTATTTAATAGTATAGTATTGCAGGATTAGTATAAAAGTCTATTATATGTGCTTTAAATGTTGAAAAATCTAAGTTACTCTGGTTACATCCGATACAAGTGTAAATAAACTTGCATCAGCTGTGGAGGGGTAACTTCCAAAGCGGTCTTTGTAGCAGTACACGTTGGAATATCAGGTAATAAAAGAATAAGACATGTCATGTTTTAGGTATTTATCATTAAAATATGAGAGAAAGCAATTTTTGAAACATATGTAGTTACGTCAAATAGAGCCTTTTATTTAACTTTGATACAAATTTAAATGGCTAATATATGTAATTAAAAAAAAGATGTTGAAGTCTTTTAAAACGAAATTATCTTGAAATCTAACTGTTACCAGTCTTTCTAAGATATTTTAGATCGACAGGTTTTAATGAGTTCTGCTTGAAATATTTCAGAAATATATTATCTTTCTCTTGATGTGAAAAAATTAATAGAAATTTCTAATTAAGAATACTAGCTGCTTATTTTAAACAATTATAGGAAACTAAAATTAAGGCATTAATTTGTTTAAAGAGATTTTTGCATAGTGTAAGTTATCATACACTGAAGAACTCCCCTCCCCCCATCAATTTAAAAAAAAAACAAACAAACAACAACAAAAAAAAAAGGTACACCTGCCTAATATCATGTAGGGCCCCAAAAGCACGCAGAAGTGCCGGAATACGACGTGGTATGGACTCGACTAATGTCTGAAGGTATTCTGGAGGCAATTCACACCATGAATCCTGCAAGGCAGTCCACAAATCCATAGGAGTGCGAGGGGAACTCTTCTGAACAGCACACTGCAAGGCATCCCAGATATGCTCAATAATGTTAATGTCTGGGGATTTAGGTGGAGAATGGAAGTGTCTAAATTCAGAAGAGTGATTCTGGAGCCACTAGGTATCAACTCTCGACGGGGAGGGGGGGTTGTCGCATTGTCCTGCTGGAATTGTCCAAGTCCATCGGAATGCACAATGGACATGAATGGGTGTAGATGATCGGACAGAATGCTTATGTACCCGTTACCTGTCAAAGTCGTCTCTTGACGTATCAGGGGTCCCATATCACGCCAACTGCACACGCCCCATACCATCACAGAGGCTCCACCAGCTTGAACAGTCCCCGGTTGACATGTATGGTCCATGGATTCATGAGGTTGTCTCCATATCCGTACATGTCCATCCGCCTCATACAATTGGAAAGGAGACTCGTAAGACCAGGCAACGTGTTTCCAGTCATCAAAAGTCCAATGGAAGTGTTGGCAGGCCAAGGCAAGGCGTAAAGCTTTGTGCCGTGCAGTCAACAACGGTACACGAATGGGCCTGAAGCTCCGAAAGCCTCTATCAATGACAGTCCGTTGTACAGTTCACACGCTGACACTTGTTGATGCCCCAGCATTGAAATCCACAGAAATTTGAGGAAGTGTTGCCCGTCTATCTCGTTTAAGGATTGTCGTCAGTCGTCGACGGTCCAGTTCTTTCAAGGTCTTTTTCCGGCCTCATCGCTGTCGGAGATTTGATGTTTTACGGGATACCTGAAATTCACAGTACACTCGTGAAATGGTCGTGCGCGAAAATCCTAATTGCATCGCTACCTCGGAGATGCTAAGTGCTATCTCTTGTGTGTCGACTGTAACAGTACGTTCAAAGTCACATAAATCGTGATAACTTTTCATTGTCGCAGCAGAAATCGATCTAACAGCTTCGCCAGACACATGTTGTTATATATAGGCGCTGCCGACCGCATCGCGTTAAATATCTCCGTTATTTGCATACGCACGCCTCTGTTAACCAGTTTTTTTTTGGCTCTTCAGTGTATGTTACACGAAGCCGAAAGTCTAAATTTCATTCTTCAAAATTTCATCTAGTGCTGTGCCTTGGGAAATACTTATTCATCCAGATGGAAAAGCTGAAATTGTAAATTCAAAATTATCTTTGTTTTAACATATTCCTGCAAACGCCAAAAGCTGTTTTCCAGTCAAATGAAGCTGATCCCTATTTTTACTTGGGTGCGCCTTCATGTATTCGGATCATCTGGGATGGTAGCATTCTCTTGCGTGCACTCTACATGTCATCAATAAATACAACAAACAGACACATCCCCACCCCTTTTTTTGAGTGCATTTCTTATGATCTTTTTGTATATTTTCAAAAGTCTTGTGAGGGATTACATTGTCAATTTTACTTCTCAACGTCTATTGTATTTTTTACTTAGAGACTTTTATGAGAAACTAGACACCTAAATATAAGCGGTATTTCCAGTCGGGGCCATTTAAAAGGAAGATAAAACAGCGGTGTAACCAGGACAATTACATTTGAGATGCTCTCTGAAGCCCAGATTCTGAATAGCATAATAGATTAGTTAGAAAAGTTTGGGCGAGAAATTGAAATTCAGGTCAAATTCAGTGGTGGGATCTCCTAGATGCCATATGTAGCTTCAAGTTGTGAATTTAATTATATAGATGTAAGTTTAGATGTAAATACAGTTCTTAAGTTATAAGCTCGAGTCAGAACCAAATAAATCTTTTTGTTTGTTCATTTACTTTTAATTTTCTAGTAACCACTGGAGCGTCGAGTAGCAACCAATTAACATTGTTAGGTCAAATATACTACTTTACATAGTTATTCTCTCTGATTGATTCAAGATACGATTTACGGGATTTATTTTTTAATTTATTGAAAAAAACCGCATCTTTCAAGCTATATTGAAATCAACGCTTTTAATTTTTTCAATTTGTTAATATTTATCATGGCAGTTGGTATATGCGTAAAAGAAAATGAATGAGATCAGCAGAATTTGAAAAGAACTAGATGAAATTCCAGACGCAAAAATTCTTTTGATAAATGTCATTCTTATCGTTTAAGTTTCACAATAGATACCCTCAAGACTTCATACGGTATCAAAAAGGAAAGCAAATTTTAAGAAATGCATTGAGTAAGCAATATTTTTTTGAGAAATAGTCGGTCTTTTACATCCTGTGCACGAGCTGTACATAGAAGTATTAAATTACTCTCCGGTGACTCGTGTAATTGGTTATAGGGAAACCAATCCTAACAAATATTTTCGTTCTAAGTAATTCTTACGGATTTCGAGGGGGAAATGCTGCTCAGAATAGAAAAAGTCTAGATAAGGATTTAGATAATATAAAGGATGTTAGAGAAAGAACAATTAAGGGGAAAAGAGCAGCTTCAAATAAGTTCGGCAAATAAAAGACCAATGAAATCGATTGTAAATATGGAAGTGACAGTTCAAATAATTCTCCTTTGAATAACTCCCCCCATCCTGACCGATGAACTTTTCAGATTGCTTGAATTCGCTCATTTAGACAAATAGCTCGGAAAATAATCATAGTGTAATAAATCATATTCTAAGCCGTTATTAATAAAATTTTATATTTATAAATAATCTTGAGAGTGAATCCTTGTTTCTTGAATAAAATTTTGCAAGATTCTTTTATATTTAGATGGGTATTTTAAAAATAGTTTAAATGACATTTTCCCCAGTTTACATTTTATAGTGCTATATGATTTGGAAATAGTATATGGAAGAAACGCTGTTGCATTAAAAAAAAAATTCAGATGAAAAGATTGAAATAGTTTGGTACGGAGTTGATGCTTCCGAAAAACACTTTAAAAAAAGAAAAGGTGCGGAAGTTCTCAGAGTAGACAACGTTAACAATTTACAAGGGTAATGACTATTCTCCAAATAATAGTCACACTATCAAAGAAGGTGTCAAGTTAGAATATTCGCTCATAGAAACGAAATCCCAAAATTAATTGCAATTTAGTATCAGGATGACAAATAGTGTTAAGTTAATTAATTCTGTTTATAAACTTCGTTGTAAAATACACCTGCACATTTTCAAATTATTTCAAGTGAAATATTTTGTTAAATGATCTGCGATATGAAACTAAAGAGTTATTAAAAAAAGAAAAATTAATTAGGCATTTTAAAAATATTTCCAGTGTCATGTAAATTGACAGTAACGAGCTCAAAAATGACAGAAATTCAAAGGAACTTGAATAGAAAAAGGGATCTTCCTATCGGGCCTTTCGTCTTGCAATATCTGTCTGCCTCTGTGGCCGCGTGTAGTGCCGGACAGATCTGAAATTTTAACAGTTTCATCTCTCTCATAATATATAATCCACAGAGACAGCAATTTCGTCTAGGCAGTCTGCCAACGATGGATATCAATCACATCTAAATGTGGCAGAACTTTCCAAGTTATTGAGGTAATTCGAGTTCTGAAGTTCTGGATAATAATTTAGAACTCCGAATCTTCGTATAAATAATTTTGCTGTAGGAAAAGTAACAAGTGGTAAATTCATATCTTCAGTAACCCACCCTTTTTTCCTAGCATATGTTTGCAAATAACGTGGACCTGATATCCACTGGAGAAATAGCGCTTTTTTTAATTTGTGTTAGGAACTAGCGTTCATAAACCTCTTCATAAATTAGGGATGCCGATGGATCCAATGGACAAACGTGCATTCCGAAAAGTCACCGATTCCCAAATTTAGAATATGGGGATATAGATTTATAAAAAATGTAATGGTTGAATTATAATTACCTCAGCTTATAGCAGCCAGTCTTATCATCACTTTTAGTTGTTACATAGCGTTAGAAGTTTCCCGTGGTAAAAATAATGCAGTAAGGTCGCTGCAAACTCCAGCCCAACCACTGAAGAAGCAAGGAGCCATAGTTTAATCTCAAATTGTCATATGTAAATCCTTTGTCGCCTAGGGTGCACCGCGGGGAAGTGGATATACATTACAATTGTAGAAAAGGTAAAAAATAACTGTTAATGACATTTCAAGTAATATTAAAATAGGTGGAACTGTATTAGGATAGAAGCAATGTTCAAACAGAAATACTGAAAATGAAGGATTGGGTTTAGGTTCTATTGTAAATTGAAAACAGAATGTTGACCTCAAAACAGCATTATTATGCGTAAGGTCTTTAATTCTAAGATTAAATATCTTCAATGATATAATACTATTTTTAGGATGCTGATGCTGCCGGTAGTAACTTTGTACAGATAGTAACTTTTTATCCGAACAACCAATATAGATGACGGATGTCGAAGTTATATGAATCCATTCTGAGGAATGGAAGTGAAAAAAAATGTTGAGCGCCTCTTATTTGCGAAATAATTTAGTTGGGGAGAACACCAGTCCCGAGACTAGGAGACACGTGCTCGATAGCACAGGCAGGCTATGTTGCCTCATTTCTCATTTCGATATTTTCAAAGACCATTCCCTTATACAAAAATAAACTACAGCGGATCAGAAATCGAACCTTTCAATCTCCGGCTCTCCCAGGTCAGTATTTTTATCCCTGAACTGCCATGTCATAAAAAATTCGAAGCTGTATTTAATTAACTTTAAAACTGGTGCCACATTCTTTAAAAGAAGAATGGAGAACCTTGTCAGTCGGTACTTACAATATGACTCTTATGACACCTGTGCAAGAAAGCAACGCCAACGCCTAGAGCATGTAGATATTGCTGAAGTGGAACATATCACTTCTTAATATCCGATAAAACAAATAATAATCAAAAGGGGAGAAACTATCGGGTCATCCCCTATTTATGCGGTATATGATGGATTAGATAATACCAAAATATCGCATTATTTATGGGATGACCCATTAGTTAGTGAACAAATTAGCACTTCTTGATCCCTATGATACTCGCAAATTGAACTATTTTATCGAGACAATCACACCAAATGCTCCTCGGCCTGATGAAGAACTAGTAATAGGTTCGAAACTAGTTGCTACTCTTTCATTTTTTATTGGGGATATTAAAAGCTGCGTGTTCTTGGTATGCGTTAGATGACTATTTTTGGTCAATGATATAAGCATAGAGTGAAAATTTCCTTCATTTTGCATGGGAACTATCCTTTTCTTAAAATAGTACTTACCTTAAGATGAGATAGGAAAAAAGGTCAGATATTTCAGTACAGTACCAATAACGTAATAAGAATTAAATAAGACGTAAGAAGAAATAATAAGCAAATAAGAATAAAATATTAGACCTTTAGCAAAACTCCATTTAATAAGCTCTTAGCAAAAAAGTTCGTTTTTTTCTTTGACCTTTTAATAATAAATGGTCAAAAGCGTTTTCCACCAAACAAATGTTTTAGCAGTTTTATGCGTCTGTGATTACGTTTTCTTTCGTTTTTTTTTCGCCTAAAGGCTGTTCTTTATTTTGGAAGAAAACATCGTTACTGAAATATAAAAATACCACGACTGTAAGCATTTGCGAAATGAACTTTTAATGAGCAAAACTTTTTTTATACGGCCCAGAATTTTTTCCTTTTTGATAATGAAATGTTTATTCATTTCACACTCGTAGTAAATGCCTTCTGGAAAAATGTTAGACATCTTTTTTACATGCAATAGGATCTTTTATTGAGTTAACGTGGGAAATCAAGTAAGAAGCTGGTAATTCGAAGCTATCAAAGTAATTAGTCAAAAAATCAATACATTTGGAAGGAGAAATAAACGAGCCTTAATCGGCGTGGTTTTGAATTCTTGCAGAATAATTTGTACCATTTTAAAAACATTTTGATAGATTTTTGACACGTTTGCAATCGCTTGCGTAAATTTATAGGAACTTGGGAACATATCTTCTTACTTCATAATGGCAATATTTTGAAAAAAGTATAATGTCAAGAATTAAAACTGCGCCAAATGAGAGCAAAAATAATAATGTCTCATTTTAAAAACTCCGGATTTGCAATTTCATTAATTATTATGGTAGTATCTACGATGTAATAACTAGTTCAAACAGTCGGAGGGATATCAATTATTAGTTAAGTGGGTCATGCAAATCCCTTTACTAAGAACATTATGCAGATGCCAAGAAAATAATAATCCCGTGGTGCATTGTTCTCAAATTACTTCCCTTTGATTATTAAGTTAATAATTCTTTGATTCTTTTTAGGCATAACCTGGGGTTTGGGTCACTTTTTTAACCCTTTGCATTTCATTCTATTTCATAATATGACTTACAAACATCTCCTCGACATTTCTGTAATAAAAAATATTTATTATCGACAAAAAGATCTTGTTATAGTTTAAATATTGTCAACTTTTATCTTGAGTTTTGTTAAAAAAATAATTTTGAAATCTGCGCTTTGATTTCCGACATGGAAAAGTATCTTAAAGTAATATCCTTTATGCATTGTCACTTACGCTCCCATTATTATAACTACTTTCGCTATCACCATCTTCAGTGTTGGTTACATTATTTTGATATTTATATCAAAATAAAATTCTTCATAACTTTTTTTCTATTTCATTTCATCGGTGAAATATAATTTGAACCCGTGAAATGACTCTTAAAATTGTAACAGAATCGACAGCGAAGTACTGAAGTGAATTGGTGCCTTCTGCCAGTCTAGTAGTGATAAATTATGAAACATATTCATAGACACTGCAATTGCTGCATCCATTGGGTGGAGTCGAGATGCAAGGTTTAAATGTCAACGAAGCTGAGCCTCTAGAATTGCAGAACTAAGTATGTACAAGGGTTATCAAAAGAATGGGAACACCGTTTAAAAAAGGCGCTTACAAATCTGCGTAGCATGCAAATCACGACGATGACGTCATCGGAAGGGCAGAGGTATATAATACGGTGAAGTACGAGTATCAGCTATCACTCAGAAGTAGTACAGTCGATGAAAGAATTAGCCGCTGGGTGGGGGGGGGGGGCATTAATGGACAAAATGTCGGATATGAGCGACTTGCATAAAGGTATAATAATTGGACATTATTTTATAGATATGATATTGTACATCAAGTAAAATGTTATTGCAGTATCTCATTCGAAATCTAGTAGTGATCTATTACGTAGAAAATTCATAATAATTTGTAAGAACGTGTAATAATTGCGGGAAGTTTCAAATTTTATAACCTATAATACAAAGTATTAACAGCAAACACTGTAAAAGGCGAACACAAAGGAAACACCCTCGGGAGGTCGCTTTGTGCTGTGACTAACGAGCGCGGTGCTTTTTGTTTAGTTTTTAACTTTTTTTTACTCATCTTTTTTCTTTTTCCTTGAGAAAGGAAAAGTTAAAATTCCTTGTGCCTTGTTCCGCCAGGTAAGTACACTCTTTCTCCAAACTTAAAGTAATCCATTAATTATATATCCAAGTTTTATCCTTTTAAAAAAGAAATATCCTTTAACTTTGAGCTTCAGTGTACAACCACTGTATGTAGGTATTATGTGTCTTTAACATACCTTTGCACTGCCGGGATTGTTCAGTTGGCAGAACAGTGTCCTCGAGGGTTTGACACCCGGGTTTGATACCCAGTCCTGCAGTTGGTGGTTAAAGGTCTTTCCTATTTTTATACATTTATTTTTTTAATTATTTCATTGAGTAATTACCATCCACGTATGATTTACCAACAATATATAATTTCAAGCTACTATCCTATTTTCATCTGAAATGTTGTTTTAGAGATCTCGAATATTAATAATTACATTCAAATATATAAACTTACCTTACATTAAAAATTACAAGGTTCTATACTTTTTTTTTATAAAGTCTAAGACGAATGGAGTGAGTTCATTCATTATAAATACAACAAACAATGAAAAACACAATCTTCCAATTGTATGTAAACGGATCTATTACAATGAAGATTGACATTTAGAAAGAAATAAGATAAGCTCTATGAAAGGAAACATTTTGGACATGACATTCCTCGGGAAAAGCTTGAAAAAGATGCTTTTAAGGTCAATTTACGGCATTGATACGAAATTCGTTACACGCTGTCAGCAGATAATATGGAGTCTATATGCAGCTCAAAACACTTACGCAACATAACGGTGTTGTGAATGGAGTGCCTTCCCCCCGATGACGAAACAATGCGCGAGCTATCTTTAGAGCTCAGCTGAAATCGGTATTTTTAGCATCTCCGTTCGGCTAGTATGGTATGGGTGCAAAATTAATTTCCGTATACGAATGCAGCGGGGAATGGGTTTCCTTTAGACTCTCAAAAGAAAAAAAAGATGAGAGCTAATGCCGACGTAAAAATAGTTTATTTAATAAAAAAAGTATGGAATATTTCGAAAGAAAACTACTTGTGTTCAACTACTTTTCAAGGTATTATTTTTTTTCCAGAGTAATCTAGCGATGCTGAGAACTTTTATAGCAGTTTAGAATGTCATGCAACGAGCTTTATTTTTGGACGAATTAGATGAGCTGAATTATTTATATTTGTAAGAACGTAGCAGTTGTATTTAACAATGTTTTATGGAGCTAATTTAAATTTAACTAAGCATTATTACATTGTTCTCCTCTTTTCACGTTGAAATTTTGAGTTTCTTTTCTTACATTAACGAAATAGTAATATTTATTATTAGTTGCACGTGTATGATTAAGTCATATTAATTTTTATAATATACACATTTTTTTGTAATATAGACAATACGAATTAAATGACTCAGCGCTGAACAAGGGGAATTTTTTAAATTTTTACTTTATAATAAACTGAGAAACTTATGAGATCTTGGGGAACTTAGGGAAAACACTTAGGGAAAACGAGATCAAAGATGTGCCACAGTTTGGGTCTCAGGTTATAAAAATAATGATTTTAAACAGCATTTTTTGAATTTTTTATAACTGTTGTAGGGTACAATGTTCTACAGGAAATTTTGTATAAAGCAATATAGCAATATTTTGTATAAAGAAAGTTTGCATAAGGCGTTACTTAGGTTAAAGATAATCCCTTATTCCCTATTATCATTACTAAAAAAAGTTTCCTTTTGCAAGATCATTCTAGAAATTAGAGATGTTTCTGAATTTCATTTTAAAAGGCGTCTTTTAAAGAAAAAATCTAACAGTATCCGATTCTGGGAGACAGCTGTTTTTAAATGTAGTACTATTAAACTTAGATTTTAAAAATGTTAAATAGCTGTGTCAGGAGAGGACAAACTCAACGCTTTGAATAAAATTATCTTAAGCCAAATTAAAATTTTGAATTGTTTATATAATTTGAGAATCTAATACTAGTACTTCTGTACTGAATATCTAATGCGCTTGTAGTATATCCTTTGTGATACTGGTTTTTGTAATATATCTTGCTGCTAAATTTTTTTTTGTTAGTTTTTAAATCTCAAATAGAAATTTCGTACACTTTCTTTACCTTTCTCTGACAGAAGTACCTCAACAGAATTTTTGGGGCTTTTTTGTATCAGTTACTATTTCACTTGAACTGAGACTAAAAGTTTATTCATTATCTCTCTTGTAACAACCTCTCAAGACCTAAACAATGAACTGGTCGTAAGTTCTGATGCTCTCTCGCAGTTTTTTTAGCATGTAGCACAGATGTTTTAAAAAGGACCCCTCAAAGATTCTCAGATAAGTTTCTCATTTTTTCAGGTATCCATGCCCGTAGGAAGCCTCTTAACAAGTACAACAATTGTTTATAACTTATTCTATATAACACGTTTTTTCCCCCTCCCTCTCTGATTTTTTAATCTTCTATAGTACAACTAGAAGGTAACCCGTCATTTTGACGTCATACTAATAATGACGTCATAATGGAAAAAGTATATGAAAGTTAAAAAATATCCCGAATTATCTAAAATATTGCATTTAATCCACACCTTGAAAAAGCAAACCCTTTCATTATTTTTTATTTATTTAGTTTTTCATGCAATTGAAGTAGTAGACTGCCATCCAGTTTTTTACAGCTCACTACGCGATATGAATACTTGAGCTACTTGATTCATTCACATTCAAGTTTGTTTCTTTCAGAATTCATCGCAAAAGTAAACATATTTTTAAAAACTGTTAAATATACAGCTAAAAGCATCCATTTTTTTTTAGTTCTAAATGTTTTATCGAAAAATAGGCTGAACAAACGTGATTTGATGGAGAAGATATTAGTTTTTAGGTAAGAAAAAATTCTGATCGACATCTGAAATTGAAATTAGCCTACCCGGCTGTTTGTTTACTGAGGGCTTCAATTGAAAGATGAGTACAGCCCGGAACTGTTATACAGAGACAACGGCTATTATATATATAATTACCGATAAAAGCATTTTAATGCTTCTTACGGTTCTTGCATTGGTTTTTATCGCAAAACGTACTTGAGGCACTTTCCTTCCCAAATGTTTTTTTAAAAACACCCGTACAATATGTCTTGAATATTCAGGTAAATTTGACAGTATCAATGTTATGCTTCTTATTGCTTTAATATTCTAAAGTAAAATACCTGAAGTATAAAATGTGACTGAAAGTCTCAAAACACTTTTTAAAGAAACACAAGAAAAAAACGTCAAGTGAAAGTGATAAATAAGGCACTCTTTTATTTAGCGCTTCAAGACCAGGATAAAATATTGAAAGATGTCAGTGTAAAACATGGACATTGCTAAAAAAATTCTTCCTTTGTATGTAATTTTTTCGACGTATATCCTATTTCACGGACTGGTCGATGAATAAAACTGATATGGCCCGATATTCTTTTGAAAATAAAATCTCGATTGTTAAAGTATCACCAGATAGTTCTAATAAAATTGTAAGGAACCCACTCTAATTATAGAAGTAACTTTTGGAAAACCTTCGGAGTACCCTGCAGCTATGAACATTAATAAAATTTTCTCAACACACCCAAATAACAGAGATCCCCCAAGCATATGTCTCCAACGTGCCTGGGCATGTAGCTGCTGGTTACGCTAGGATATACACCTGCCCCTCGATTTGCATGGTACTCGGTTTACACGGTTTCACTTTTACATGGTTTCTAAATTTTATAAATAAAAAAAAATCGATGTATTATTTGACTATTTGAGTGTTTTACATTGAACGCACTCATTAATTATCTGCACAGACGTCACAAGGGCATTGCGTTGCGTTTAGCATTGGCGTCATTACAGTAGATTTTGTTTCTTTCCCATACTGCCATTCCTAGTTCAGTTCTACACGAGGTAAGAAGTTAATTTTTGAAATACATATGTAAATAAATAATTTATCATTGCATATTACTTAAACTGCTTTGTCTTCACTTCGGCATAAACTTGCATCTTTACACTGTTATTATAAACATAACTACGGCTTGCACCTATCCCCTTGTTTATGAATGCTGTGTCTTGCTTTACACGGTTTCGATTTACACGATTTGTCGTGGAACGCATCTACTGTGTAAATCGAGGGATAAGTGTACTTATCTGAGTGAGTTGACCCCCCCCCCCCCTGTTACTAAGATGTGTTCATGCAAGCTGCATGACTGCCGGGACTCGGGAGATGCTTATCTTTGCAGAAATTCTAATGGTTTCAGCAATGCGTAAACTAGATGACAGATGTAAATTATACCCGTGTGCAATTTACTTACAGTACATCTTCCCATTCTTGTTAAAGTAAGCATGAAAAATATTAGAGCTGTTGTTACGTGTCAAGATCACATTTTTTCCCTTGATGTTTTTTGACAGGTTTAGAGATATCTGCACTTTAATATTCTGCGCTCAGTGCTCCTTTATTTTATGTAAATGTGTGACTCAAATTACTGCATATTTTCCATTGTTTTACAGGCAATATTATTTTATTTGAATCATTTTAATGAGAGCATCAAACTTACGATTTATATAGCGAAGGATGAGCAAGTTAATTAGACACATTTAATGCTAACTATAGAAATGCTTTGAGCCCTTTATTATCATTTTAATTTCTCATAAAATGAGTAAGTAAAGCAAACATTAGCTACTATGACAAAATTTGGAAATTAAAGTTTTTGTTACTAAGAAAAGTGTTGTAGCACCGGATGAAAGTGAGTACCAAAGGAGAAAGTTCAAAGAAACTAGTTACTTGTAAACTTTTGTATTCTAATTTTCTAAATGTTTTATAACGATTTTTAATATTTAAAAATATAAAGAAATTTTGTAACAGATACTCACCAATTTGACTGTTAATTTTTTGGGGGGTAACAAAAAAAGAAATACTTTCACAATGAAAACTTAAGACGTATTTACTGAAAATGGGAATTTTTTATTATAGGGATTTATTGCGAACATGGTAAGCTAAAACTCGCCCGAGTAGAAGTTTATAACTTATTTCTTATGTATTTTATATAGTTTAATGCTTGCAAAGAGCTAGGAAGTTTTTAAATACCGGTGGTTATAATTAAACTTCCCCTATAAACGGCATCCTACAGCGCAAACGGGTGAACGGAATGCAACGAAATTTTGTATATGTGCTATACACGAGATGAGTTCACGGAATTTCGAAAAAAAAAATAGTTCCAAAATGTCCACCAGGGGCGCCTTTTCGGGAAAAACATGAAATTTAACACAATAAACGATTAAAACGGAATACAGAAACAATATTAACATTTATTGACTAGTTTCAGATCACCTTGTCATCGAACCACATTAAGTTAAAGGTAAGGGAGAAACAAAAACAGTTCAGTTTGCAGAAACAAGAACAGATTAGGACGAAATTGCACAAGAGGAGCAGTTGTTAATCGTGTCCAGGATGATGTAGGGAAAGCTGCTCCACGTGACCACCTTCATTCACTTGCAAAATTTCAAGTCGATGGACAGTGTGTTCAACAGCAGATCGTAACTGATCAGTTGTGAGGCTTCGCACATGAAGCGTTATGGAGTTCTTTAAGTCATTCAACGTCGCAACACCTCCACGATACACCAGACTTTTTAAATAGTCCCATAACCAGAAATCGCACGGAGTTAGATCCGGCGAACGTGGTGGCCATGGATTAGGAAAGGAGCGACTAATAACACGTTCCTCTGGGAAGTGTTGGTGCAATAACGCCTTCACGGACCCATGGATATGTGTGGGCGCACCATCCTGCATGAAAATGGTCGATGTAAGGACCCGCCTCTGCTGTAGTTGCGGCACAACAAACGTCTGCAGCATGTAATGGTACCGACGGCCCGTAACGGAACATGTGACGGGCCCACGTTCACCGATTTCTTCAAAGAAGAATGGCCCAAGGATGAATGTCGCCGTGAATCCACACCAGACAGTGACCTTTGGAGACTGTAGGGGAAATTAAGTCTGGATCCGAGGAATTTCCTTAGCCCAAATGCGCCAATTCTGTGTGTTGACTGTCCCATTGAGGTAGAAATGAGCCTCGTCGCTCCACAGAATATTCCAAGACCATGACAGATCAACAGTCATTCTGTTGAGAAAACTGACTGCGAATGATAGACGTTGTGGCTTGTCCCTATCAAGAAGCTCCTGGGTATGGCGGATCTTGTATGGGACGTAGTGCATTATGTTTCTGAGTACTTTTCGGACGGTGCTGTAAGAATAGCCTGTCTGTCGAGAAACTGCACACGCGCTACTGCTCCCAAACTCTGATGTCTGTGACTGTGCGTCAACAGCTGTCTTGACGGCATCAACAAGTACCGGTGTGACACGTTTACGGCCTCTTCCAGGTTGAACTCCTAATTTACCCGTCTCTTCAAATCTCTTAATCATGGCCCGGATACCTTTAGTAGACATTGGTCCACGCCGTAGGTTCTTTCTACGACGAAATTCACGAACTGCAGCAGAAGCATTCCCCTTGTTTTCGTAAAACAGCTTCACCAATAACACACGTTCAGCTAAAGAGACCGTCATTGGTACAGCCGGAAACATCAACTTAAACATGACAACGCCTGCAAACGTTTTATACTCTAACGTGTTTTGCATAAAGCTTCCTCTTCTTCCCAAGCATGCAAATCTCGACATTTTTCTCCTACAACTGACAGTTTTTCCCGGTTTTACATTTTATTACTCACAATTCTTGTTCTGGATTGTTAATATTGTTTCTGTATTCCGTTTTGGTCGTTTATTGTGTTAAATTTCATGTTTTTCCCGAAAAGGCGCCCTCTAGTGGACATTTTGGAACTAATTTTTTTTTTCGAAATTCCGTGAGCGCATCTCGTGTATAGCCCATATACGAAATTTCGTTGCATTCCGTTCATCCGTTTGCGCAGTAGGATGCCGTTTATTGGGGAAGTTTAATTATAACCAGCCGGTATATCACTCAGAAGTTTAGATATAGACACTTTCGGGACAAAGTATTTATTTTTTTCCATATGCTGTTAGACTTAAAATAATTGCAGTATTTTTGAAGATTACCTGAACTAGGTCGGATACTTTGTAACAATTTTAGATAGTTATGCAATGATAAATTTCTATGTGCAGGGAAGCTATAGAATGAGAATTGGAAGATTTATTTGTCCTATACTTTACAGGAATTTTGCAAAGTATAAGTCCTACACGTAACCTCGGTCCTACACGAAAGTTGTTGATCACACATTTGGTTATACTTGTAGGACACTAATAATGTCCTTGAGACCGTATTTAATTTCACTCCTTTTCCACAAAATAGTAAAGATTTAGGTCCGTTTGTCTGTGGAAAAGCAGACAAATTACAACTGATGGCTCTGGTTTAAATTGTCAGAAAATCTAGACCACTGAAATAACACAGAAATTTGTAATACGAATGGTATTCATTGCTATTTTCTAATGACTAAAGTCTATTAAAACTTTTTGGTTGAACATTATTTCAACGGATATAAACTTATGTTAATTTAGACTTAGTTTATTATGCTCTATACCTTTTGACTTTCACTCAATAACTTACAGTTTAATGCATAACCGCCAGGGCCCGACTTAGCCTAATTGGGGCCCGGGGCAAAAACTTCTTTGGGGCCCCCCTCTGCTTCACTACTTTAGTAATGAAGAACTTAATACTTAATACTAAACTTTCTATTCGATTTGGGGGCCCCCCTCTGATGTGGGGGCCCGGGGCAACTGCCCCGTATGCCCCTGCCTTAGTCAGGCTCTGCGGTTATTAACCGCAATACCTCAATAACTGATTGAGAAGTCTTACAACCCAGTAAAAGAGCCCACATAACTGCCATATCAGTTCATAATGATCTTAACACAAAGGAATTTCCAAACCAGTGCCATGTTAATAATTAATACTAATCACCTTATATTCGTGTCTCAAGAAATGTGCATTTATTTTGCGAAACTTTTAGAGCTGCTCATTTTGAAACTCTAGTAATGCGACTCAATTGAAATGAAGTTGTGCTATTTTGAGACTGATTTAGTTATATTAATTTGAAGAAACTTAAAATTCATTCCTCATTTAAATTTTAATTCTTTTAAGATTTTACCCCGAAGGAAAATATAGTGTCAGAGGATGAAATGTTCTCTGTTTAAGAATTATATAGGAAAAGGCATGACAGTGCTCGAAAGAACTCCGAATTCACTTTGTCAGCAATATAAAAAGAGAATAACCAATTTTTTTTCTAAAAATAATTAACTAGAAAAACAAGCCATGTGTTCACAAATATGGTATTAATGCCAGAACAACTAAGATAACAGTAAGTCAAATAATACTCAAAGTATTATGATAGAAATTTGGAAATAAATAAGTTTTATAGTCTAACAAATATATGCGTTTAAATATATTGAAGTATGATTTCTATGTACCTCATATCCTTCAGGATAAGTTTTGTTATTGCTAATGGGGAGTCACTTGTGCTGAGACATTCGCACTAAATATCCACGAGATTCGTAGGTTTCTTTCAATGGGGGCACTGTATTGGTGTAGCAACACCACCTAAATTTGGATCAAGCACCCGTAGGGGTGGCATCCGGATGGCTTGTATCTTCCCCCTACCTCTAACCACATGGAAGGGACTTTCCGGTTTACGGATTTAACGTGCCCATATCCGGCCTACACACGAAGAAATTCAATGGTGTTCGTCGGGATTCGAACTGAGCTCCCTCCACCCAAAGTCCAACGAGCTACCACTAGGCTGCCTTGCCCCCCCCCCCCCCCTCCTTCAATAAAAGTAATTTCAGTTTAAATACAAGATCAATGGAATTAGGATATTATTTTCTGAACAACTGTAACATTTAAGCAGAAACTGGGAATGTTTAATAACTGAAAAAATATTGTTCTCAGAATAAATGATTTGCATTTATCATAACCTAAAGAAATTATGGGAATTCTGATTCAAACAACTTTCATAACCTTGGTAGACAACTCTCAGTTGACTTCTCCCGCGTATATCACCTTTGAAGTGTTTAACAGCGCTTCTAGTATATCCTGACCTGCATGTAAAGCCTAGCTGAAATCGTTTCATGTTTATCTAAGTATGTCAACATTAAGCTTCCTAATTGTGATAACCATTTATTTGAATTCTAGTTCTTTTCCTCCAGTTAAGGAGAACTAATTTGGAGTTAGCATTATTGTTCAAAAATTTTCTTTTAGTGGCTCAAATTTTGCAGTTTTCAGTGTTAAAAGCATGGAAGTAACGGACTGTTAGGAATTTCAGAAGCAGGAGGCAGTAAGGCGTGTAAGTTCAGCAAGGTATATTTGTCTTACGATGGAGCAGTTCTTCCGAAATCTATTGCATCCACTCTTGCGGGACTCGCGGAAAATTATATTGTGATATGCGAACGAAGTTGGATCATGCATGATGTAGTTTTCACCCAATTTTTTTAACAGAATCTATAATGCGTGTGTGTGTGCATGCTATTGTTAATGCACAGCATCGGTGAATGTCTGAAAAAATACTACTTGGAACAAGATGCATCCATATGTAAAACTATAACCAAAAATACATTGCTGGCCACCCAAATTGCAACACCAAGAAAGACAAGAGATATCACAACAAAATTTATTTTGTAGATAACATGTTGACCAAGTATCAAATGATTAAATTTATAGACTTCTGTGAAGTGTGGTTCCTGCCAAAATCAGTAGCCAGAGTAGCCGCCATTGTTGTAGATCACCGCTGCCACACGCCTCGGCATTGATTCAAAGAGACTTTGGATGAGTTCTTGGGGTACAGCAGACCAAGCAGCTTCCACACGTTGCCTAAGTTGATCTGCTGTGGCAGCTGGGGATGGAATGTGGGTCAATCGTAGAGCAACCATGGACCACATGTTTTCTATCGGCGAAAGATCCGGAGAGCGAGGCGGCCAGGGAAGCAATTCAATCTGGAGATTGACGAAGAACCGTTGGACAATGCGTGCCACGTGTGGTCGCGCATTATCCTGTTGAAATATGGCTGTGGGCAAGCCCTGAAGGTAAGGAAGGACAACTGGCTCCAACACCTCGGAGATGTAGCGCTGGCTGTTTAAAGTACCGGCAATGCGTACTAGAGGTGTGCGAGAGTGATATCCAATACCGCCCCATACCATAATACCCGGTGCAGGACCAGTGTGGCGGTGCATAACGCAGCTGTTCAGCATCCTCTCTTCACGGTGTCTCCAGACTCGAATGTGACCATCGTGGTGTTGCAGACAGAAGCGTGACTCGTCAGTAAAGACAATTTCATTCCATTCTGCCGTCCACATCCTTCTGTCATCGCAATATTGGCGGCGGAGACGTCTGTGGTTCTGCGTCAAGGGTAGACAAAGCAATGGACGTCTAGCGGACAGACCACTCTGCTGTAAACGGCGTCGAATGGTACGCGCAGACACTGGATGATGCGTTACAGACTGCATGTGCTGTGCTATGGTTCGTGATGTGACTGAGCGATCCGTCACTGCCATGCGCACAATTTGCCTGTCATCACGTGAAGTGGTGCGCTGAGGTGGATACGATCGAACACGCCGGTCCGTCGTACCCTCCTGCATCCAACGATCACATATCCGCATTACAGTTGTTTGGTTTCGAACAACACGACTACCGATTTCCCTGAAAGATAATCCACAATCTCGGTAGGCCACTATCCTTCCTCTGTCGAACTCGGATACTTGATCAAAAGATGATTGCTGTTTTCGACGAGGCATAATTGATCGTTTTTTTGAAAAAACCACAAGAAAAACACAATTGCCGAACTTGAAATCGTCGAAATCTCCAAGCCTTAAATAGCGCTTTGAAGTGGCGCCACAGACGCGCGTGATGTGTGTCTGCGTTGAAATTCTAATCATTTGCATATCTCACCTCCGCTAATGCATGTTGTAAATTTCATGTTTCCTTCAGGGTGTTGCATTTACAGTGGCCAGCAGTGTAGTTCAGAGACCTATTTTTTTTAGTCAATTCTATATCTGCATAAATATGTTGTGCAGCTAAAATCTAGTAATGGATGTCATATAACGAGAAGTATAAAAGATACTTCTAGTTATATGATGCATCATAGATATGGATGTATCATAGATATTGCAGTTACAGCACTAACGACTTTTAAGTTTTAAACACCATTTTAAATATTAGATTGAGAAAATTTGATTATTAACGCTGTTCAGTCTCTCAGAAACACATGTATTGTAATCCCCTTTAGAGACAAAGGAAGCCTATCTTCGAAATGAAAAACTATGTTCAATGAAAAGTTATTCATTACAGTGAATTAAAATAAACCGTATTTTGAATTAATTAGGCAAATAAAATATCAAGAAACACGGCGGAATAATCTGAAGAAGCTTTGTGCACTTTCTCTTCTGTTAATAAATTTTAACCCGCAGAAACACTGAATCACGATGCACGTAAAATATCTCTTGTTTATCGTGTGTAACATTTTCCCTTTTAAGTGCACTGATGAGAGTATTCAATGCATGGGCAAGAGCGAATGAGAAATCGTAATTTTTTTTAGTTAAAACCAGATATGCAAACTTGGTTCTGACATAAATTAAACATAGATGAGTAAGGACTTCATAAATTCAAATTAAGTTGCGAGTCATCGACATTAATACATGGAAATGGGGACCACTCCAATACGCTTTCATTAGTTTTCGAGAGAGATTAAGAAATTTAAATCACGGGAAACCACAACCCCAATCTCTCATTCACAAATGATTTTTTTTTATTTATTATTAATCTTCAAGTATGGAGAAATTTTGTGATTATTAAATTAATCTTTTCTGTATCTTTATAGCTATTCTGCTCATATTCGTTTATTATGTCCTATCTTATTGTACCAATTTACTTTATATAAAACTTTTAAAATTTCACAATTTTCTCATGCATATGAAAATTTAAGAGATTTCCTCGGTTTCAGTCTGTTTTTTCTTTAACCGATCACCTGTGAACATCGCCCGGATATTAAAAAGTATTTTTACTGATATTGCTGATTAGATACTTTAAAGTTAATATTTTCTTGGTCACTTTTTCTCGAAACATGGATTTCCTTCAAATGTTCGTATTTTGTTTATATAAAATGTTTGTATTGTATATTTAGAGATGAAGGCCTCCGTTATATATAAAAATAAATGCCATTCTCCTTTTATGATTTTCTTATATAGCGGGATTTATAAAATGCTTAATTATTATACTTTGGAAAAACAAAGGAAAAAAGAACAAGGTGTTTGATAAAGAATCATACTAATGGTATGGTAATATTTTAAATCTGTATGTAATTATGATAAATCCTTTAGCGCAATAGTTTCTTCAACCATAACTGTTTGACATAATAGTTCCTTTTTAATCACGTTTTGTCCTCAGCATGAAGTAATCCAGTTTTGTTTAAAGAGCTGTGGTACTATTTATATAGCAATATTAGGAGGTATGTAAAGTTACTCGGGTGGGAATATGCGATATAGCGACCTCTCGTGCGAAGTATCGTATGAGAAAATCAGGGAATGAGTTACCTATTTATAAAGCTACAAAAATACTTTACTTCATTTGAGATTTTTTTAGTAAGCATACCACTTGTAAAAAAGATATGAACAAAGTTTTAAAAACCACCATTACTCTGCTCATCAACAGCTCTTTTCTACAGCTGCGGCTGGACGACGGCCGAATGGCTAAGGTTTTGGCATTCGGTACCAGATTCTGTGGTCCCTATCCCGTACTCACACGGAGCTTTTAGTCATCCAGAATTACTGTAAACTGTAGGTCCTGGTGTAATTAGTCCTTGTGGCAAAAAATGACCGTAGTGCTCTAACAAATTTCAGTCTTGTACGGCATTGAAGCACGTGAAAGTTAATTCGTAATCAATACCATAATGACTTATTCATTTACTAATTTAGTCAACCCCAAGGCTGACATCTCTCACTCCGCCTTAAAATGCAGCTTGGAGTAAGGTGGCGCATCAGATGTCCCAGGGGAATTTTCAAGTCCCATGTTAAATTTTGGGACCTCTCCTCTAAGTATTTGTATAACCGCAGATTAGCAAATATATAATTTGAATTCTACTTTTTTTCATATAAAGTAATGTTTCAATTGAGTGAGCACAGATTTTGCAACTCCAAAACTTTTCAGAGATTAATTTTTTTGCAGGGTTTTGAACTATTGATGTCTGTCAATAAAATGATTTTTTTTTTAAACATTGGAGTTAAAAAAAAAGATATTTCAAAAGCCGCATTCGAAGGGCTATTTTTGAAATGATGAAAAACAGAATAAAAAACAAACATTTTACAACCACAGATTAAAAAATATATCGAGAAGAAAATTTCCCACAGCTTAAAGCCCGCTGGGTTCGCTGGCCTTTGGTACCAGAGTCTGTGGGTTCAAGTCCCATTCTTGGCACGAATGTAGCCGTTCGGAATCGGCTTTAAGCAGTAGGTCCCTGTTTAATTAGCCCTCGTGTAGAAAAAAAATGACCGTAGTGCTCCAAAACAATCCAAACCCCATAGCTTAACAAGCGGGAAAAATTTGTGAAGTCATCTAATGACCCACCCTAAAGAGATATTTATTTGCATAAACGCTGACAATTTGACGGTGAATTGAGATTTTACTTATGAAATATAAGGCAATCCTCACAACTAAATCGACCTAAACATTTTATTTACGGAATTATTTAGCGTTCATAAAACCCTCTTAAGGTTATTTAGTTTACTGTTAGAGAATGGTAGAATCAAACCGTTTTCAGATACTAAATGCAATGAAGTCCACATGTATTAAATCAGGAATTTTTTTTTTTCAGTCTTATGAGAAAGCAATTTTACAACCAGACAATGATGACAGTTCTTATTTTAAGATTAAGGGACAAGGGACCTTCAACCTTGTGTTTTAAATTCTCAATATTTTACTCTACATACAAAAGGAGAATAATTAATATTCTTTTCTGTATATTGAGGGCACTTAGAATTGACATATAAGTATTTTGGAAGAGTAAGACCCATTTTTCAAAAAGTTTTTCAAAAATCCTGGACTTCTTCAAAATGCTCCATGCGCCTTTATTTTCTCCTGATTTCTTCCAAATTTCTCAAGATTGTTTATTGAAGTGTTTGTAACAAAATTGTGCATAATTCTTTGAAACCACAAATATTTTTTTCAAATTTAAAGACCATGAAATAAAGCAACAAAAAATAACAAGTAGATAAAAAAAGAGGGTTATTTATTGCTTTAGATTTATACAAGGTAAAAATCAATGCACAATTATGTTTATACATATATGGTTAGCTTAAATTTAAAAAATTGAGGTTTTTCAATGATTTGGAATTCACATGGAGCATTTTGAAAAATGCTAGCATTTTTGAGAAAAATTTTGAAATTGAGAAAAAATTTGAATTCTAAGGGTCTTCAATCGTTCCGAAAAAGAATACAAATTATTCTCATTTTGTATATAGAGTTAAAAATTGAAAATTATAAAATTCGTGGTTTAAGGCCCCTTGTCCCCTTAAGAGATGCTTAGAATATGAATTATATTTCAATTTAAATATTTTTTATGTAAAGAGAGTGAGTCTAGGGGCCAGCATACCCGAGAAAAAATTTTGAAAAGAAAAGACAGCATAACGATTTAATTATTTTTTTCCACTCATTTAATTCACGTTAATTTTTCTCTCTTTCAGAGAAAGTTTTCAAGAGGTTCATAGACGAGCTCAACCTATCTAGTCCCTCCAGTGATGGCACTGGAAAAAAAAAATAGCAGTGATGAATGGTCAGAGTGCTTGTCTACGGAATAAGAGTCTGCATGCTCGAATCCCGCGGCGGGCATGGGCGTTTGTAACTGCTATGAATCGGCTCGAAGCTGTAGCTCCCGGTAAACTAAGAAAATGCAAATTTATTATAGTAACTCCTCTTCAGAATATTTTTAAAAACTTCGCTTTTTATAGTAATTATTTTGTTTTAATGTATGACATGTCTACTTTATCTATTGCCAAGAAATATATTTACATGTAATTGATCTCTTTCATTTTATTCCTTTGGTTCTTAATCCTTTCATTACTACGTCTTCTTGGTTCTATTTTCAGCCTTTTATCAATTTTCTTGCTTTATCTGTTAGCTTTTTGTTAACGGGTGTGTCCTGTGTGTAGTCTGGTGGTCATAAAACTTACTTTCCCATCCGCACGTCCCACCACCTCCCTCTCCGTTTCTTTAAGTAGTTTCGGTTGTCACTCCTGTTTATATCAGAGTTTCGATGATCCTAGAATTTGTGAATTGTTCATAGCGACAATCACATCTAATGTTCTTCGGAAGAACGATGAACTCTCAACTGTATCGAAACATGTAGCCATCCTTTTAATTTTATTGTGGGTTTTTAAGAAGTCTTTCTTTCCATATCATTTAACTCATACGAAAATAAAATAAATGAGAATGTTTTGTGTTTCTGAATGTTATAATGCCGTTTCTTTTTAAAATTAATTTCTCCTTTCTTAAAGTATTGACAGTCATATCGTGCAAAAACACATGCCTGCATTGACATAAACTACGTGTCATCAACGTGACTTGAAAGGAAAATCACGTGAAACTGACTTGGCACTCAACGCATGGAAATATTTGATAATAATTTTCAAATTTTGGCTCTAAGAGCTTGTAAATTAATTTCTTATTTGCTAACAAAACAGTGTATAATGCAGTGGTACTACGGATAAAATTCAAACAAAACTTAATTCAAAAGTAAATTATTGCTATTCGCCTTTAGGATAACATAATAGTACTTACACCTAATAATAACGCCTACAAAATTTTACAATTGATTTTATAGCCACAAATCATGCTCTAAAATATCCCGTCACTGACTAAATTTAATTTTCAGACTCCAAAATAGATAACCTAAATTAGTTTAGCCCTTACAGGAATCATCTGCAAAGTATTCTCTGAGGCACAATAGCGGCGCAATCCTCGTACAGGTTACCTTAAGGGTTATACCCTTAGATAACGACAGATCCCCCTTGTTACTATGAAATTGTTAGTGCATTCGAAGAAGAGTTGTATGAAGCATTGCGGAAGATTTTACAACAATATCGACAGGAACGCCAAAGCAAATAAAACAGTTGTACTGCAGTATCAAACTACAGGGCAATACCTCTTAAGCTTAGAGCATTTATCAACATGTGAAGCTCTAAAAGTCACAATACGTCGTTTCTAAATCTAGACAACACGTAGAAGTAATAAAAACTGTTGACTGAAAAAGTTTCAATACAATTATTTGATAAAATGCTAGTTATCATTGAAAATTCAAATGAATAAAAGGAATGCTTTTGAACATATAAATTTAATGAATTGGCATGGCTATTAAGCTGATTAAACAGGAATATACGTTTTAAACTAACATCTAGGAGTTCTGTCGAGAACTAATCGAGATTGGTTTTTCCCTAAGTTAGATTTTTAGTGATAAATAGAGGAGGCCAGTCGCATTAATTTAGGAATAAAAACGCAAAGCAAACCCATTCCTTATTTTGAGCGAGTGTTCATTATATTTATTCTCTCTGTGCAAATATTTGCCTGACAGCAAACACAAACCATCCGTTTTATTGGATTAGTGATTACGAAAACTCGAAGCTTTATAATTACTCGGAAACCAAACGCGTTATTTTCTTATTCTGAAATATTTCAACAGGATCTGTTAAATAAGATAAAGAACATCAGTTTTGTATGGCTTCACGACTGAAACCTCTCGCAGAACATATAAAAACCACAGAAGTTAATCTTAAAATAATAAGAACGTAAAAATTCAATTCTCATTTACGTTTATTTGTGGTTTCACATACGATTCGGCTACAAAATCAATAGCTCTTTCAAGTTACGAATGTAAATAACTGATGCTCTAACTAATGCTGAAAGGAATCCAGAATGAAAATTTATGCGTTGCTAAACTTTCTTAAATAGTGTGCCAAGTAATTTCTTTCCATAATAAAGTATTTAGTCATTTGGTATATAATTTCTCTGCCTTTAATTTTTAAATTCTCCGTATTTAGCACTATTTTTCTTTAAAATTCCACTTCTTTTAAAATCTAGATGGGAAATATTTTAGGTCTAACTGTAATTTTATCTTTATCAAATTACATATTTTACTGTTTTTATTTTGAAATAAGGATGTTGCTCTTAAGTAGATTACTATGCGTAACAGCTTTATAACTTTAGAAACAATTTAATCTAACACTAAGAAAACTAACACTTAAATAAATAAAATTACCCCATATACTCATATTTAAGAAGCATTAAAAATATATTTGGAAAACTATAAAATATGTTTTCTGTCAAATTAAGAACTAGGTATACTCTATTTTGATAAATTCTTTACAAAATTTAAAACGTATAAAAGAAATTTATCGTAACATGTAACTGATGATTAAAATGAGGCATATTTTAAAGTAATTCTTCCATTTATCAAGCATAAAATGACTTTCCCACATAAACATTTACATCGGCACATAATAAGCGTAGAATTCGATTTTCAGTAAAATGACATGCAAAAAATTTTAGAGAAATCTGTAGCGAATTTTAAACTTATTAGAAAACAACCCACTCTCTTAATTATCAGTAATTACCAATACTTTATGTTCATAGCAAAACTAAAAAACATACGTATGAAGAAATTCTATGTCCCGAGGAAATATTGCCAATTTTTTATATATTTTTTTATATTAGTTGTTTTTAGTCAGATATTAGCATCACAATTATAGTTTTATCTGCAAAAAATTTTAACCGAGATCTGATATTACAATATTTAAAGTATAGGGAAAGCAATTAAACTTGAGACTAAGTGTATTTGTCAACATCTAAATTAATTACGTTTAAAGTATGAAGAAGGGACAAATTTTCGTCTAATATGTAAATTAGGAGTCAATCTAAACATTGACAAGCTGAAGATAGTATACACTTTAACAAGGTATCTGGTGAAATGACGAATTGTAACCCCTGACCGCTATGAATAACTATTGAGTCCCTCTCGATGATCACACTGCAATTAAATATATAGTCAAGCATCAGCTTCCGTGAGTTTAACTGCAGCGCTTTCAATTATTCGCATATTTCCTATTAATTATTAGATTGATTAACCATTTCTTCTAGTTTTTCGGCTTACTGTTATGCTAAAATTTATCACAGATTATAAGCACATTTCTGCTAATATACAATACTTAAAATTAATGCGGTTTATGAACTAAATAATACTCCTTAAATATTATATATAATATTGCTTCTTTAATATGTGTTCTATATCTATCTCTCTCTTTATCCACTTTGTGTACGTTAGCCTACAATGTGGTAAATTTAAATATGTTAAAATTTCCATATGCAGGACAGATTGTTGGTTTATTTTTTGGTGGTTTAAATATACTCATAGTAACAGTATTTGGAACCAAGCCTCAGGGGGAAGTCACGTGATGTTCGTGGTTTTTTCCCCCTTCACCGAGTTTCTGCGCTTGTATGTGTTTTCATATGTATACACACACATACGAATTTATTTCTCCTTTAATACCTTAAAAATTAGGGAAAAAACAGTATCGAGTAGTACTTTTATTTGAAATCTTACTTTATCGATTCCTATAGAGCAAATACAGCGTATAGTTGAAATTTTAACCTCATATATACAGAAAATTAATTTATTAATACTGTAAGTGCAACTGAATAAAGCTAAGTTTTAGTTAAATCACTCGCATGCACGTACATGCACATGAAATACAATCTGAAGAAGACATGAAATAAGACGATGAATACAATCTGAAGATTGCATTACATCATCTCAAATTCCATTTTTGCAGTAAAAAGTTTGGCTTACATTTGAAAAGTTTAACTAAAGTCAGTCAGTGGTATAGGAATACGAAATGAAAACAGTAAAAGGTAACTTTTTAAAGGCAGATGCGGAGTTTAGGATTTTTTAATCAGTCGGTCTGTAGGACAGAGTCTTCCCTTGAGGTTATAATTTTTGGAGGAACAGAGATCGTTATGGCTCATTGGTAGTTGTCATCAACAAGTTACAGTAAAAGTTTCAGTGACTAGACAGATCTTCACGCTGAGTAGCCGAAATTAAAATATACCAAACAACGCGAAAATATTACATTTTGCATCTTTTTTGGCTTTGTTTTTTCAATTCTACTTTAAAGATACATGGCACTGCCACGTCATTGACGTATTTTTTGAAATATATATAATGTAATTTGATTGAAATTTATCAAATAATTAGAATTTGCAGGCACTAACGCACAAATAAATACTTTAAACCAGAGATTACTCGAAATACCATAGCTGCAAATAACCCTGCTATTTCTGAAGCTGTCCTTAGAAATCAAAAAACGTGTCACCCTTTGAAAGAAAATGAAAAATATCTTTGCAACTGGAACACAGTCACAGTACAGAGACATCCCTGCCTTTGTGCAACACAATCCGAGGATGTTTTTGAAAAAGAGTAAAAAAGTCGCTAGTGGCTTCCAATCGATAGCGTGACTTGTGTTGAAAACGGTACTCGGAAACAACCAGACAACACGCTCCAGCGGAATAATCCGGTGCTTGGGCTCAAAAGGGGAACACGTCGTGTACTTTAAGATGGAAGAATGTTCAATAGCACAATACATTCAAAATTAATAGAATCATGTCCCGAGTCTGTTTACACCTTTTCCTTTAAAGTATTTTTCAGAAAGGCAGTAGTGTACACTTAAATGGGCATATTTATGATAAAAAATTAATGACTGTTTAAATTGTAAAATACAGTAGCTGTAAATAAATTAAAAAATAAAAGTCAAAGTATGATTTAATAATGATGAATTAAAATGTGTACCTTTTACGATCAAACACGGCCATCGAATTTTTCTTTTTTCCTATCCAGTTTACAAAGTATCTTGTATAATTAATTTAAGCTTATTATTTTTGTTACAAGTCTAGTTGCTTGCATGTCTGCTTATAAGATATTTATACTGTTAGTAATGAGCTTCAAACAAACTGTAATGGATTAAATTTTAATTTTTAAATGCTTTTGGTCGATTTTGAGCAGAAAACTTGAGAGCTGTAGCTTTCTCTGATACAGAGACGAAACAATTACTACTTGTTAGTAATATATTTTTGGAACAGATGTGGTAATTCACAGAGTAGTGCATCTAAAACTTACATAAAATGTTACGAATTTTCATCAAATGATAGACATTTCCATTATTTCGTTTGCTACCTGTAGTTTTTTTATAAAACCAGCCCTTACTTACAGTGGGTTAATGTTTCTTTATGACCCTCATAATAAGGAATACCAACATCAAACCGTCTGTTAGTGGAAAGAGTAACTACCTTTTAAAACACTGGACAAGCTATAATATTAAAAAACAAATAAAAACCTTTGCTTTCGTAAAGCTGAGATCTAAAGTGATAAAAATACGTGAGATGTCTACCGATTGGAGAATCTTGCACGTACTATAAACCTCAATCTATCGCATGTCCAGCTAGCAGTCATAGACTATGCTGTTAACAACTAGCTATTTAACAACCAGTCTAAAGAGGAGGTATCAAAACTAAATTTCTTCATGCATTTCCGAACAAAAGTAATTGGCCATTTGTGTATTTGTTTATATCGTAGCAAAACATCTGTACCATCCTATTCTTTTTAGCATGTTTCTCTGTAGTTTAAAAATCACAAAATTATGAATACTTAGTCAGACTTAAGACTAAGGTCGGAGTTAAGCTTTGAGTGTTTTTTTTTCTTTATCAATTGCGTTGTCTTTAGCATCTTTGGCTACTAATATTTTTAGGATACCAGGGCAAAACCGAGTTCCATAATTGTTTACTGAATATGCGAGTGACTCTTTATTGGAGAGATATAAAGCGTTTAAGGTGGTTTAAGGAACTTAAATTGGGTGTTGTTGTTGTTGCTTATGCCCCTTGACCGACAGTAACATCAGATCAAGTCTCGAAGGCTATGGGCGATGAAGGTGCGGCTTCTGTTTTGAATTAGCACCACAAGGGTCGGAGTCCGACTTGGCTAAATGACCGGTCCCGTAATTTTGAACCGAGTCAAGTGACGAGACCAGAAAACTTGACCCCGCACCTCCAGAGGTAAATTTGAGAACTTGGAGGACATTGTAGCCGCGCCCTATTTTACGTGCCCCGGCCACCATTAGTGAACACTGTGGTAGATTTGCAGCGACGAGCATCGAACCAGACACGTTCAGATCACTGGCCCGCTGCTCTTGCCAACTGGGCTACCGCGCTCTCTAATTGGGTGTTAAATCTCCTTAGAGCATCCGGTAACAAATATATTTCAGGACTGTTTGCAAGTTCATCTGTTCATCAGACGGGCTCCTCTGAAAGATATTATCCCAGAGGAGCTTGGTGACCCCCCCCCCCCTAACGCAGAGGCATTTGTCTTGAGATATTCTCCTGTTGTTATTCACCGCGGGGTCTTACTGGCTACTTCATTACGGGAGCACCATTTAGGTGAGCTAGCATTGCTCTCTATGAAGGGACAACACGGTAATGACCAAGCCTTATTTGGGAATTGAACTCAAGCTCACTGCGTGGAAGGTCACGACGCTAACCACTATACCATGTGGGCGGCTGCACAGCTTGATGTGGAAAACATTACGTGGATAGGAAATTTGGTATTTTATAATCTGGTTATTGCTAGCTCACCTAAATGGTGCTCCCACAATAAAGTACCCAGCAAGACTTCGCAGTGAATAACAAACGGCGAGTGTTTCACGACACGTGCCTCTGTATTAAAAAAAAAATCTAGTTATTCTTCTCTTTTATAACAAAAATATTCTGTGACTTTTATAAAAAAAAGCATGTAATTTGATACTATAAATAAATAATATTCAGTAAGTGTTTTGATTAAACAAATTATCCATGGATAAAAAGCAAAATTAATATTATTCCACAACGTTTCATCCTAATGTATTGTAAACACAGATTAGGCCCCCACCTTAAATTTTTGCCATCAATTTCAGCTAGACACAGACATCTAATGCATAAACAAGCCCTTTATCAAATCGTAACTATACGTAATAAAATTTATCAGTTATTTGGATATAATAAGATTGTGTGTGCGAAAGAGAGAGATTTATTTAATTTCTTCAAACAAAAATGAGTATTGTAGATATTGTATTGTAGATCTCTCTAAACTGAAATTTTGTTATGCTTTAAAAAAAGAAAATAATCAACCAATACTTATATCTGCTTAAGATGGACTCTTTTCCACCATTTGTCTTTCTGTACTATTTGTAAGATTTTTCGATAGTTTAAAAAAATCATGCCTACAAGGCCTGATAAGTGACTAAACAGAAGCTAGTATTTAGTGTGTATTTTACTACTTTTTCTTGAATGTCTAATAGACAACAGAGGTTAAGGAAAGGGCCTAATATCGATGGCTTGGGCACATAAACACTTTCCACTAGAGGACCATTTGAGTAGCAGTTTCCACAGTTTTGAAAGACTATTAAATGCAAATGCCTTTAGCTAATCTACCAGTATTACATGCTTAAAAACTTCTTTGATTGCTTGTTTTTTGGAGTCCTACAGTCATCTTTTGCTGCACAAGCCATAAAATTGAGAACAGGCCGCTCCTGGGCTATAACCGTGTATCTGTAAATTTCTGCAGCTTCACAAGTTCCGAAGTCTATCTACTCTTTTGTGAGCAATTTAGGTTTCTGAAAATTTGTTGCGCCGCAAAAAAAATCCACAGCCCCCACCTCCCCCCCGCACACATGCAGTTGCTGAAGTTAATAACTTTTCTTACTACTTCGTATTTATGAGACGCAAAAAATAATTAAATTATTTAAATGTTTAGATGTTTAAGCAGGGAATCTAATTCGTAATTTAAAATGTATTACCTTTATATGTGAATTGGTGATTTTAATGGTAGCAGATAATCAATATATTTTTTAATGCTCCTTTTAAGATGGATAATTATTCCACCCATACATATACCTTTAAATCGGTTTTATTTAATGTTTATTTTTTCATTTAATATAATTTTCTCAAAGCTATTAACTTCAGCTTACAACATTACGCCATAGGTATATGATGCGATGTATTTCACCCAACATTTCACGCTCTCTAGCGAATCCTGTCCCCTTTTTCAACAGCTTTTTTTTTTTCAATTCTACCTTTTTAGACTGATTTCCTTCAAAATATCATTTTATCTATATGAAATATGACTTTGTTTAATTACGTGATTATCGAGAAAAACCTTATGTGGTTCCTTTTTTACTTTCTTCTACATCACTAGGCACTCTTCGTGCGAGGGATAACTCTAGAATAACTTATTTGGCACTCTTCGTGCGAGGGATACTAACAAGTACAGACTTGGGGCTTCCAAATAATACACAATCAGTACCGCAACCCGCGGTACTAAGAAACTAAAGGTCGCAATGAATCCCTCAGGCAGAGTATGAATTCACTAACCATACCCGTAAACCTCGGCTCTGAGCTAATTCTCGAAGTCGTGCAGCCACCTCGGCTAAATACCAATACACGCTCTATCCGTATCGCTACTCCAGTCTTGAGCTCTCTCAGTATCGCTACTCCCGTCTTGGGCTTTTTCAGTATTGGGCTCTCTCAGTATCGCTACTCCCGTCTTGGGCTCTCTCAGTATCGCTACTCCAGTCTTGGGCTCTCTCAGTATCGCTACTCCCGTCTTGGGCTTTTTCAGTATCGCTACTCCAGTCTTGGGCTCTCTCAGTATCGCTACTCCCGTCTTGGGCTTTTTCAGTATCGCTACTCCAGTCTTGGGCTCTTGCCAACTCAGCGTGTGCCCTTTAAATAGCTCAAACATCTGCGCCGAACTCACTTTGGCTGGCATGTACAGCGCTGCTAGTCGAAATTTGCATCTGAGCAACACGCGAACCCTACAACCTAAGATTGAAGATGTATACTCTGACAGCCGGCGCAGTGGCCCAATTGGCAAGAGCAGCGGGCTAGTGGTCTGAAAGTCACTAGTTCGATGTTCGTTGCTGACAAATCCACTGCCGTGTACACTAATGGCGGCTGGTGCACTTAAAATCTGTCGTGGCTTGCAATGTTCTCCAAGTCCTCAAAGTTACCTCTGGAGGTGCGGGGTCAAGTGTTCTGGTCTCGGCACATGACTCGGTTCAAAATTACGGGACTGGTCCTTTGGCCAAGTGGGACTCCGCCCCATGTGGTGCCAGTCAAAACAGGAGCCGCACCTTCATCGCCCATAGCCTTCGGGACTTGATCTGATGTTGCTGTGGTCAAGTGGCATACGCAACTACAACAACAATCTGACAGCGAATATAGAATATACGTATTTATTATCCTATTCATCTTATGTTTAAATCCAAATGTTTATTTTTATTTTTCAGTGTTATTACATTTTAGTCATATGATAATGATTTTAAAACTCTTTAGGTAGTTAACGTTTTAACACTATACAATAATATTCTAAAGTCTGTTATTCGTATAAATTTGAATTGGGGATTTTGACATATTTTCTTGTACTTGTTTGGAAATCCGAAAGTTCAACGATTCACTACCGCCCTCCCTCTTCCTTCCAGTTAACCAGTATGGTCGTAAATTTTGAACCCTTTCTATTTAGGTAAAAATGTAGTCTCAATTCTGACACACAGACTACGGATTGACGGGAAAATCAATCCGTTGTCGAAGGAATATAACTTAGATAAGAAATATCTAATATTAACGCTGCCAAGAGGATTTAAATTATTAGTCTATAAAGTATTTTTTCATGCTAAAATGATGAGGTATAAGATTATTTTACATTTTCAGATTTTCACTAAAAATCATGCCAAATGAAGATATTTTTTATTTTATAATATTTAATATAATTATACAAAAGTTCGATATCATATTTAATAGGATTCCTGAAATTTAAACTCTCCAAATAGCTGCAAAATGTACACTTTTAGAAAATTGGGCACACATCTACATATTTCAGATATCTTGTGCTTATACCAATGAAGTGCCACTGAATTAGGGATACCTACCTAGTAACAAGTTGGGCCTCCTCTGGCCTTGATAACGGCTACCACACGACGAGGCATAGATTCAACAAGGTTTCTGGAAACGTTCCACGGAATGGCTTGCCAAATATTGGCCTAAAGCTGTCCATAATTCAGTAAGGTTCTATTGGTGCTGTGTGGTGGCCTTTCACGCCTTGTTCCAAAACATCCCAAAGATGCTCAATAGGATTTAAGTCTGGGCTTCTAGGTGGCCAATTCATGACAGAGAAGTCAGAGGAATGCTCATCGAACCAGCCAGTAGCCAACCGAGACTTGTGAGAGGTACAGTTGTCTTGCTGGAAAACTTTATTTCCGTGCGGATAACAGAACAGCATAAACGGATGGAGGTGATCACCCAGCAACTCTACGTACCGAATTGCATGAGGGAGGTTGGTACACGCACCAAAGATCCCAAACTGTGCCACGAAAAAACACCCCAGACCATGATTGAGCCACCATGCCCTTGTACAGTTCCAGACAGGCATGCAGGATCCATGGCTTCATGAGCCTGACGCCATATTCTCAGCCTCTCGTCGGCGTTAAGTAGTCGGAATCGAGACTCATCACTCCATGCTACTCGTTTATAGTCCTCTACACTCCAGTCTCTGTGCTCTTTTGCCCAGGCAAGACGTGCAGCCCGATGGCGAGTATAGAGCAATGGTACTCTCGTAGGTCGACGGCTCCCGAAACCCATACGGTGAAGCGAGCGTTGCACAGTCCGTTTACTGACTGTACGACTGGCACCGTAATTAAACTGGGTCGTAATTTGAGCTAATGTTTTGGCTTCGCTGGCTACGTACAATACGCCTGAGCCGTCTCACACCACGCTTTGTCAAGGCTAATTGTCCTTTGCAGTTTGCCCGATCGCTAGTTTTTTTCCACCATCCATGTATTCTTGGTATACTCTTGACACTGTCGACCTTGAAATCCTAGCTGTCTGACGATTTCGGAAATTGAATGGCCCATGCGTCGCGCACCTACGATTTGTCCGCGATCGAAGGCGTCTAAATCAGGCAGTTTACCCATACTGGCAATTCCAGCAACTAATTCAGAACAACCACAGTACGCGCTATATATGCAGTTACCACAGCGCCCTCACTTGCGCATACATGATGCGCAGCGCTACACAATTTGCATAGGCTTTGCTATCCCTAATTCAGTGGCACTTCAGTGTATATGGAAGTTTTATCATCAGTTTTTAGGAAATTCTAGAAAGTCCTTATACCTTTGCAAAGATATCCGTAATTAATGAATGTAAATATGGGGGGGGGGATTCTCTTGTGAGAAAAGCTATCGAGTTAGGAATTAACAACTGCCCTACATAACTTTGTTGGTTTACTAAACAGAAGGCATGGATTATCAGTAGAAATGAGATAGTGTCTAAGAGAGGTACTCTTAGAAACTATAGATAAATTAAACACATACTCCTCGTTACAGACACCCGAATCGAAGTTCGAAGTTTGAACCTCAGTAAACGAGAAAGAAGTTTTCGATACAAATTATATACAAGAACAAGAAAAATGAAATGAATGAAAATGAAATGAAATGAATAAATGAAGGAAAAATAAATGATCAAAGGGTATATGAAATCAGGGAAAGACATGTAACACAGTGAAAAAAAATATTCTAACTGCGCTCATATTTCTAAATATCGACAGTATGCGCGGGATTTTTATCACAAAGATAGTATGCCACTTATAATTTTTTTATTTAACCCTTTAAAGATTATCTACTAAAAATTTGAATTTCCTTCTTTCATTATTAAGAACTTTGCACCATATAATAGGAATAGGTATCTGTTAACATACGTGTCTATAAGATGAATTTTAATTCTGATACAAACACATCTTTTTAACACTCCCACACAGTGGAGCAAGGTAATCTCATGAAAATGTACTAGATCAAATAAACTCTGAAAATAACATGAAAGTCTGAAAATCACGAGAAAGATTTTGTTATTTCTAGAAATAATTATAAAAATCTGCAAAAAAAGATATTTTTTCAGTTTTGAAAATTTGCTTTTCTCATGCTAAAGTAGCTTATTATCAAACAGAAATAGTACAAAATTAAACCAATGGTGCATTCTATAGGCGCTTGGCTTATGACTCCCCCATCCCAGGCCCTAAAATATCGATAGAATAAAAGGTAATTCGCATTTTAAATTTATTTGCTCTTTAACTATGCCCCCTTCCCTTTACACACACACACACACGCAATAGAAACAGATTCTATTAATGGCAGTGGTATGTGTTGGCAGGGAATTATTCCTAAATCTGCTGAAATTTGCTCCAAGGAATTGATCTCAAAATTTATAAGAGAAAAGCTTTCAACATAAGAAAAAAGGAGATTTTATCGGATGTACAAAGTGTGACCTTTTAAAAGTTAAAATTAGAATTTTCGATTTTCATGATGTCAAACTCAGGAGAGAGAAATCTTTTTATGCTTATAATAGCTTTAAGAGAAAAAATAAATTCCCAAATAAATTAACGTATTTAATTTTCGGTTCATGTTCGAGACGTTTACTATAAACTGAAGTGTTCCTGTAATTTAAAATTTGTTGAAAATTCTGCTCTATATAATCATTCGCTAAAATAAATATTTCTCAGGAGTCTATTATCTTTGAAAAATAAATGCAATTGATGAAGATTCGTTCGACATCTTAGATTTTTCTTTCTGGCCTCTTTTAATCGAACTGCGAATGACCGTATATGTCGACGCCAAGGGATCGATCGGCCTCGTAAGGAGTGGGCCTATACACTATTTTATCAGTCAGGCACATGGGTTAGCAAGACTGGCCATCCAGGATCAGGACTGCAAATTTCCCGGACGTAACTGGAAAATTTCCAAGTTTTAGCATATCCATTAGCCGAGTCACGAACAAAAATGAATATCTCGCAATGTGATTACGTTATGAAGCAAAAGTTAATATTAACACTTAATACGATACATAGGTAATGAGAGAAAGAAAGAGAACGAGAGAGACAGAAAACAGTTAAGTCAGTCTGAGTATCCCTACATCGGATAAGTTAATAAGTTTCTAATTTATTTTGTCAGAAGATTGTATCTGCGCTGGAAAGCAAAGCGTTTTATTATAAAGCTTTATAAAGAGTATAGAAATCATGATCTTAGTTTTTTACTATCTAAAACGCAAGTTGGGCTGCAGAAAAGTTGTTTCTCTTAGAATAACACCATTTCAAAATGATTTGTTCTGCTTGAATCAAAATCATAATTGATTGAATGCCTTTAAAGTGGTGTTAGAAAATGAGTTTATAAGCTTTTCGTGATTTAAAGGCACATAAATTAATAAAATTTGACGTAATTTTATTAAGAAATGCAGCACCAACGTAATTAATATTTTTTTAATTGCCAGAATGCCGCATAAAGTGTAACAATAAGTGTGTATTTGAGAGCTTTTTCATAGAGTTGATAGAAAAATAAATATTTCCCTAACACATATATTGATTGACGTTAACGTTCATATAATGTTTGTAAGGATTTAGGTTTATTTGAATGGTATTAATTAAAACTTGTTCTGTAGAAAGTGCCATCCGATATGGAGCAATAAGTTTTGACCATGTACTTTTTTCAATGATTTATAAGTAATCGACTAATCTTTATGTAATAAATTAAAGCATATGTTTGACATATGATCTTGACCGCATACCTTTTTATTCAGCTATCTAATTTCTGAGTTAACTAGATGGAAAATTTGATGTATTTAAATTTCCCCGTTGGCGACATGGAATAAGATTCTTAAACATTTATTCGGAAAGAATAAATGACTTTACGGATAGTCACCGTCATAGTACATTTAACAAATTTGTATCTTCCACTTAATGCCTCGATTGATTGCTGTTTACTTTAATTCTTGATGTTTCCACTAAACAGAAAAAAATACTTAAACACATGATACCCAAACACTGCTTAGAAGAATTTAAAACTTCATAACCTTAAGTAGCGTTTCACTGATTTGAAATTACAGTTCAATGGTTACAAAAGACGAAAATATGAGAAATGTTAATTCTCCAGGTAATTGCTCAATTTGGGGAAATGTCTTATATTTATTACCAGATGAAATCAAACATCCGGTTTTAGTTAATTATAAAAGTGCTGGATAGTCACAAAACAGCTATATCATATCTTGAAGGTATGATAAACTATATATTGGGTTTAGAAATAACTGAAATGTTGTTTTTAAAATGATAAAGGGAACTTATTTCTTCCTTTTTTATGTTTCCCTTATTTAATTTTTGAAGATTTATACATTTTTATACTTGGAAATGGGAGAGGTATTTATGAAATGGGAGAGGTTTTTTTCTAGTACCTCTTCTTTAAAAGTAAGTACGTATCGTTCTAGTAAGAATTAGATATAATATACCTGAAAATGACAATTTTCAAGTATATTATTTGAAAATAAAATTGTTTCAATTTTTTACCTTTTGCTAAATAATCATTCTTTTTAATAAACCATCATTCAAAGTTCTTTAACAATTAATTCAAATTCAAATTTTGTACGAAAACTTTTTTCGTTTTTAAAATTAGTATTTCATCCAACCTGTTTTATATTATAGTACACAGTCGATTCTCAAACAAGCACCACCTATGAGGTACGATTAACTTTGCATTGAGAAGTTTAATTTGACAACTCTATTCATTGCCATTTAATAATTTTTTCATTCTAAAACATTCATTTTGACCAGGCAGTTGTTTAAAAATTTATCCTTGAGTTTAGTAACTGGAGTGAATTTAAAACCCTTAAAATTTAATTGCACCAAATATCCTCAAAATTTCTTGCCTACTCAAAAAGTCATTAAAAAGTCCCTTGCATTTAGTACACTTTATACCTTAGATCTCTATATAATTGGAGGGATATATTTCTAAAATTCCCAATGTCACTTAAGGGGTTTCGGTTATATGGTTCAAGCAACCGCATATCCAAACAGCGCTTTTAACATCATTTAATCTTTGAGTAATATGGATAATATTTGAAATGGGCATTTAAATTATGTATATGTTACAGATACAAGTATTCAATACGCAATAATTATTGACTTCAGATAAATTCATCTAGAAATAGGCTTTAACGGTACCATTCAACCGCCAAAAAGAAATGCTTGTTACATATATTTTTAATATAAATATTACATAATAGAATGTTATTAGAATGTTATTACATAATAGAGACTCATTTGAATAACTGCAAATTTCCTAGCACAAATATTAACACAAATATCCTTTAGTTTCAAGTGTTTCAATGTAAATATTTTTTATACTTCAACGGTATAAAACTTTCCTCGAACCCATCCATTACTATTTCGATTAGTCTCATTGAAACAAAGTTGACTTCCATTTAAAGACTATACAGGAAACTACTGTATTTTACTTTTTTTTCCTTCAATGGTCGTTTTTCGTTCGTCAGATGGAAAAAGAATGATTCATCATATTCGTTTATTTCACCATGCAGGTGTATATGAAATCGATCATACGAACTAACCTCGCTGAATGAGTGTAATACCTTTATTAACATAAGTTGGAATGGTCAGCTTGCCTGCATATATCTGATGGGACATCTGTGGCGCCAGGGGCGGGTTCCCGATTGCTACGTGTACTCACCTCGCTCGGTCTCTACATTGCCGCCGAGAAAATGTTAAACAGATATTTTTAATACTTGTTTTTGATATAAATTATCTCATTTTTGGTGTATGTTATGTTTTCCCTCTCGGGGAAAATCCTAAATTTGTCTGCTGCAAGCTGACAGAAATGCATTCGATGTATTTCAGTATCCCATCACGTACAAAATCCATAAAACTCCTAATGTCTGTTAACACAACATCAGGTTCTACCCCAGCATCCTGGGTGACATTCGTTATGGCACCAGTTGCGTGATAAGAGAGTTTTCTGTTCCAAGCTTTACGTGTAGGGTCCACAATTACAGAGTTATAACCACTTCAGGTTCTTTATTAAAGAGAAATCTCTGTGTAAGGGAGGAACAATTTTTCTCTGCTCTCGGAGGGAATAGGCTTCGCAAAAGCTTAAAATAAGAGGTACATGTTTTAAAAAGTATACAAAAAACCCCTTTTTTATATTAAAGTGTCTCTACTAGTTTAAGAGGGAAATTAACTAGTTATTGGAGAATGTAGAGGGTGATGTTTTATTCAATAAATTATTTTACCCCAGGGGTATCGGCCATGTGATTGCTTTCTAAACACTGCAGTACTAGGATTCATTCTATCCTTAAAACCAGCGTATTTCGTTACACTTTAATTTTCTGTATTGTGACATAATAAAGCAGGTGATACATTTTAAACAGGTAAATTCTAAATGATATGAGTACATATGTTTCATAGCAGGATTTTTGCAGTGTAAACAAATTGAATAAAATTTTTTACGGTAATTTCCTTTTAAAAAATTCACATAAAGCCCTTCTAACATTTTTTAAAATTTTTCGCAAAATGTGTCCAAATTTAAAGTTATTTGATTTGAAATGTTTAAATTTGTTATTTTTACTTGTGTTTATTTTTACTGGAGTTTATTTTTCATATTTGGCTATTCTGAGGTCTTCACAGATCTTGTAACCACTCTAAATCTCCTACCGTGCTCTGTTTATCCTCTAAAACAAACTAACAATGGCGTCAAGAATCAAAATGACCACTTTCGGTTATTGCTAGCTGATATTCTAAGCTTTGATGTACAGTGTCCTGTGATTGAACGGCCTACGGTTCTTTCCCACCGAGCAAAAGACTAAGAAACTGCGTTGAAAATATCTGTTACAGTTGGGCACCTCTGAAATGACCACATATCTTCCTGATACATTCATTAATATTTATTCCCTCCTTAGAAAAAAAAGCGACTTAAACGTTAGTCTTTGGAACATGAGTAAACTTGGCTTCCTGGTGAAACTGAAACTAACACCACACTAAAGGTGTTAAAGGATTAAGTTGTAATACGATAGCAAATGTAAAAAAATCAATATTTTGACCGAGAATGGCGTTTTAAAGGGGTACGTTATACGTTAGAGCAGACGTAACTTGTCAACTGCTGCTATCAGCTTTCATGCTCTAAAATGCTTTGAGGTCGGCTCAAATTACACAAGTTTATATTTTCCTCATAAACAAATAGACTTGAATATATTTACATAAAATTGCTCTAAAAAGAAACTTAAATTTACCTGACAATATTTTTTTAATTTTCAACCTTTTTGCCCTAAAGTATGAAGATTTCATTGTAATAATTTCAGTTTCCAAGTAAATGTTTTTCGGTTATTCCTAATTTTAGATCGAAATTATGTTTAGGAAAATTACAAAATACAATTATTCTATCAGCTTTAAAATAAAAAACTTAACTTCCCTACTTTGCCCACATATGTGAAGTAGGAATACGTATAGAAAGAAGTTTATTTTTACTTGGCAATTTTTCATTATTTTGAATCTTTTTGCTCTAAAGCATGAAGATTTCAATGTAATAATTTCAGTTTCCAAGTAAAATGTTTCAGTTACTTCTTAATATTACATAGAAATTATGTTTATGAAAATTACAAAAATACAATTATTCTATCAGCTTTAAAAAAAATCTTAAACCTCCCTTCTTTGCCCCCATATGTGAAGTAAGAATACTTATAGAAAGAAGCTTATTTTTACTTGACAATTTTTCATTATTTTGAATCTTTTTGCTCTAAAGCATGAAGATTTAATGTAATAATTTCAGTTTCCAAGTAAAATGTTTCGGTTTCGTCTGAATTTTACATAGATATTGTGTTTAAGAAAATTACAAAAATACAATTATTCTATCAGCTTTAAAAAAAATTTTTAAACCTTACTACTGTGCCCACATACAGTGGCTCCCAAAAGTGTTCGTACACTTACGAATTTCAATGAAATAGGGGTCTATCCATTAATTAAAATGAATATTTCAGAATGGGTATTTAATAATAAGATCTATAATCTATTCTTAACAAAACTACATGAAATATTTTGAAAACATAGTAAAACTTATTTTTAAGAAACCAGTAATCAAAAAGTAACAAAAACTTTATCTCACAAAAGTGATCGTACACTGAAATATATTCGGAAAAATTCATAATTAAAATTATCGTCTATCGCTTTATTTTTATTTTTGAATTGTGGTGGCATTTAAAATATCGTTTGGCTTTAATTTTTGCTTGCCTACTCCGTAATATTCTATTTATTATTTAAAAATGGCTCGTAGTCGTAAAGAAACAACAAAGAGCATTCGAAAATTGATTATTTTCATCATAGTAGTGGTAAATCAGTTCGGAATATTGCTAAATTACTTAATTTATCCCATTCTACTGTGCAGTATGTGAAAAAACGCTTTAAAGAAGAAAATTGGATCGAAAACAAGGTAAGAAAAGGCCGTCCGGAAAAGTTAACAAAACGTGATCAGAGATTTATAATTAGAAAATTTGTGAAAAATTCACGTTTGAGTGCTGTAAAAGTTTCTGCAGAATTCAATGAAACATTTTCTACTTCAATTTCACCTGAAATTTTTTGACGAGTTCTCAGAACAGCTGGATTACATGGGCGTTCTGCCCATAGAAAATTTTTTGTGAGTGAGAAAAACAGAAAGTTTAGGCTTCCCTTCGCACTATCAATGATAAATAAGCCCCAAACCTATTGGAATAATGTCTTATTTGCCGATGAACATTTTTGGTGCTGATGGGTGTATAATTGTATGGAGAAGAAAAAAATGAGGAACTTAATCCCAAGAACTTAGTAGGAACAGTTAAGCATGCCGGTGGAGGTATCCTTGTGTGGGGTGCATGTAAGCATCAGGACTAGGAAATTGGTATTTATTGATGGCATAATGAATCATGCTGTTTTTATAAATATTTTAAGAGACAATTTAAAATTATCAGCTCAAAATTTGGGTATTGGAAACAACTTTGTTTTTTATCAAGATAACGATCCTAAGCACACGGCTCTCAACGTTCGCATCTGGTGTCTCTATAATTGTCCACAAGTTTTGAAAACACCACCTCAATCGCTAGATTTAAACCCAATAGAGCATATTTGGAGAGAACTGGAGGTTCGAGTACGAAAACACGACATTCACACGAAAAACGAACTAAAAACAATTATGATGGAAGAATGGATGAACATTGATGCAGAAATTACAAAAGAACTAAAGCAATCTATTCCCAGACGTTTAAAAGCTGTTGCGGATCCTAAAGGATATCCTACTAAATATTAATTTAACGAAAAATTAGAATATTTACTAATATGTAGAGATTTTTTACAAGTGTACGATGACTTTTGTGAGTTAAAGTTTTGTTACTTTTGGATTACTGGTTTCTTAAAAATAAAGTTTTACTATGTTTTCAAATATTTCATGTAGTTTTGTTAAGAATAGATTATAGATCTTATTATTAAATACCCATTCTGAAATATTCATTTTAATCAAAGGATAGACCCTATTTCATTGAAAATCGGGTAAGTGTACGAACAATTTTGGGAACCACTGTATATAAAGTAAAAATACTCATAGAAATTACTATTTCTCGGATATGCATCGCAGTTCTGAATTCCCCCTATCCTTGAATACAGTCAAATTATGTTTCATAAATAACATAGAATCAAAACATAAAACTGGGAAGAATCTTGTTACAGACGAAACTTAAAACTAAAAATGAAAATAAATCCTACTGAAGATACGATCGACCGAAAAATCTTTCGCGACTGACATGTCAACCAACCCTCTCTTGAAGAATTATTCCATAAAAATTAAGCTTACCGAACACTAAACATTAAGCTGTAGCTCCTCTCTCTTTCCAGTTTCAAAAGAGACCTTTCCCATTTCAACAAATATTTAGAAATGATAAGAAGAGTTCTGTGCTGAGAAAGGAGTGTTATCTGATCACCTCAACTTTCTGGAACAAATAAATCTCCTATCTTTGAGTTGCCGACGGAAACATTGAGAATTTGATATTCTCCTCTAGTAAGTCATACATTCCATAATAAAATGTATGGCATGAAATTAAAGGGGACTGCCAAGGGAATATTTCTTTGTACACTGGTATTGTTACAGCGCTATTTTCTTTAGCATGAATAAACTGGTAAGAAGAGCTGTTAGAAAATTTCAACCATAATTTTATAAATTAAATTCGGCTTTTGATGTCAGAACCTCGTATCTATATATTTAAATTGATAAGCCGATTCTTTGGGCAGCCCGTGAGAGAAAACTACTGCATCAATTTACTTCATTTTGGTCTTAAACGAAAGATTTTAATATATAGACGCGTCAAATTTGGTTTTTGTGACCGCAATTTCTATTAATTATCGATGATTTACAATTAAAAAAGGCTTTCTGCTCATGCTCAGTGACATGTTTAAATCTGGCTTTAGATACTCACTAAGCATGAGGCCGCATAAGCACATTAATTTGTTTCTGCGCATGCTCCGTGGCATGTTTAAATCTGACTTTAGATACTCACTAAGCACGAGGCCGCATAAGCACATTAATTTGTTTCTGCGCATGCTCAGTGACATAATTTAAATCTGGCTTTAGATACTAACTAAGCATGAGGCCACATAAAAACGTTAATTTTATTTTCCCGAGGGATCTCTCTAGCTCTCACTCTGCCATTTTTATTTTTAATTATGTTTGTGAGATATAAAATTAAACCTGACAAATTGTATATTTCGCGCTGTTGAATAACCCTATTTCTCTTTATTAGGCTCAATAGTAATGTTTAAAGTGTATTTCTCTATTCTTAACATTATGATTTTCAACTTTTGGCAATGATGTGTTGAGTATAATTTGTGTATTAGTATTATTTACTATCCAACCGTCAGGTTTTGAGTACCAACTAGTTTTCATTTATTATTAACTTTTATTTTATGAAAATCCTGTCCTGTAACTTCACTGGCCGATTCCAAGGGCCACAGCTAGCGTTATATATTTACACGCAGCGAGTAGTAAAGGTGGGAGATCAGAGTGGAAGACAGTAGTCTAATGTTGAGTTATAAGTGTATGGTGATCATTGCAGCTTAGGTTCCGAGACGGATAGTTTGCGAGCTTGAAATCCAGTTGTGGTGAATAACGTCGTGACGTGTAAATAATGATTGACGAAGTAATATTGTAGGAATTGTTAAGAGGGGAAATATCTGAATAAACAAGTTGCTTGGTTTCCTATGGTTTGTTCATGGATACAATGGGCCTATTCACGGGAAATAAGTCGGGATGACGTTCAAGTGAGCCCCATAAACTAGTTACTGCCAACTAATATATATATATATATATATATATATATATATATATATATATATATATATATATATATATATATATATATATATATATATATATATATATATATATATATAATATATATATATATATATATATATATATCAGGGTGTAACGAAACTCTTGGGCAAAACTTTAAGGGGTGATAGTACACATTAAGACAAACAATATTATATAAGAACTTAGGGTCCCAAACGTCTTCCAAAGGAGATAGACGCCATTAAGTTTAGGGTCCGAAATTTCAAATGATTATAAAAAACGGAAAAATGGGTCAATTCGTTAGCGGTTTTAGCTAAAATTATTCTTTTTGTCAGTTTTTTCTTGAAAAATAAATTTAAAGATAAAGTAAAAGAAAATGTCGATAGAGGGCGCTTTAGACTTTGGAGTAACGAACAACTATTTTTTACCGTTTTTTTTTTATCACATTAAATGCTTTCAAAAGCTTAGCCTTGAACTTAAATTTTGAGCTCAAAATCTGATTCGTTGGGGGTGGTTAAGTAGCGCAAACGGAATTGTGTTCAGGAGTTGAAATTTGAAACTCCCTCCCTCCTGAACAGAGTTCAGTTATTCCCGATCTTGGTGTTGTAGGACTTTGTGTCGTAGACCAGGCAGCAACTACTACCTCTTAGACGTAAAATAAACTAGAGAGGGATGACAAAATTAAAAAATTTATTCATAATACTAGACATGAGCAATTTCTCCTCTCGAAATAAAAAAAAAAATTTGATGTACGCACGTCGTGCGCATGAATGAAGGTTGAATGAATGATGACTCGTAGAAAATGGTACACGCATGATTTTCTTGTGGAATCACAAAAACTGCTCAAAAGAGCGCCCACCAGCAAGGATGCAGGCCTCACACCGCCGGCGGAGGGACTTTCGAACATTAGCAAATACCCCGGGCATCTCCCGGATATCGCCTGCTACGACGGCAATTCTCGCAACCAGTTCCTCGTTGGAGTCGACAGGGCTTGCGTAAACAAGACTGTTCATATGGCCCCAGAGGAAGAAGTCTAGACAGGAGAGGTCAGGCGAGCGTGCCGGCCAATTTACCGGACCACCCCGTCCAATCCATCGCCCTGGATATGCTGTATCCAATGCACTTCTCACATTTGCGCTGAAATGTGCAGGCGCTCCATCATGCTGGAACCACATACGAGCCTTTATGTTGGCTGGAACACTTTGCAGCAGAACTGGAAGCACCTCTTATAGGAATACCAGATACGTTCCGCCGTCCATGCGCCTTGGCAGAAATTATGGCCCGATCAAATGATCGTGGATAATTCCGGCCCACACATTGACGCTGAAACGGCGTTGATATGAATGAGGGCGGGTAGCTTGTGGGTTAGTGTACGCCCAGTTGTGTGCATTGTGCGCATTGACAATGCCTTCCCGACTGAAACTGCATTCATCGGTGAACAGCACGTGTGCGGCAAAGTCTGGTTGCACAGCCAATCGTTGGAGGAACCATCGTGAAAAATCGACATGTGGCTGATGGTCGGTTGCTTTCAAGACGTGCACACGCTGCGCATGATAGGGTCGAAGGCATTCTGCACTCAATACTCGCCAAACCGCCATGTGGCTCACATTTGCGGCATTGGCTACAGTCCGCGTGCTCGTCTCCGATTTCTCCTCGAATTCACGCAACACATGCTCTTCAAGTTCCGGTGTCCTGGAACTCCTGGTACGCCCAGTGTCGTGCATCCCACTGAAAAACGAGCCGGTTTCTCTGAGACGCCGATGCAAGCGTTCGAAAGTTTTTCGGTTTGGCAAGCGTCTTGAAGGAAATCGTTCCTCGTACAATCGCCGGGCCTCCAGGGCATTCCCATCTGCAACGCCGTAAATGAAATGGATATCGGCCATTTTTTGACTAGTGTAGCTGGTCATCCTTACAGCCGTCAAAAACGAAAACACGATGAATGCAGACAACCAAAGCTTTTACAGCACTTTACATCCTTACATACAGTTAGAACCATACAGTTAAATCCTTGTGTACTACACTTTGCATGCAAATCAGGTGATTTGCATAATCGGGTATTTTGCGAGGACAAATTGCTCATGTCTGTTATGAATAACTTTTTTTTTTTTTTGTCATCCCTCTCTCGTTTATTTTACGTTTAGTGGGTAATAGTTGCTGCCTGGTCTACGACCGAGCATCCAAAATCGTGAATAACTGAACTGCGTACAGGGGAGGAGGGGGGGGGGTTCAAATTTCACCTCCTGAACACTGTTGAGTTTTCGCGACATAACCACCCCCAACGATTCAGATTTTGAGCTCAAAATTTAAGTTTAAGTCTAAGCTTTTGAAAGCATTTAATCTGATACAAAAAATAACAGTAAAAAATAGTTGTTTGTTACTACAAAGTCTAAAGCGCCCTCTATCGGTATTTTTTTAACTTTATCTTTAAAATTTATTTTCCAGAAAATCTTGATATAAAGAATAATTTAAGCGAAAACAGCAAACGAATCGACAAATTTTCCCGTTTTTTATGATCATTTGAAATTTCGGACCCTAAACTTTAATGGCGTCTATCTCCTTTGGAAGACGTTTGGGACCCTAAGTTTCCTATATAATATTGTTTGTCTTGATGTGTACTATCACCTCTTAAAGTTTTGCCCAAGAGTTTCGTTACACCCTGTATATATATATATATATATATATATATATATATATATATATATATATATATATATATATATATATATATATATATATATATTGTTACGAGTTAGGGGCCAACTTGGCGTGTTATCGCCAGCATGCGATGTTTTGAGTTCACGTTAATTAAAACTATGGTTTAGCACGTTCACGCGTCTACCATGGAGTAAGTAACAAATCCTGCTCTTGCGTCTATTGTTGGAAAATGGTTTGGTTGAGCGGTGTGGCATCACGGGCTTTGTTTCCTAGGTGAATAAGAGTCTGGAATAATAAAGATCAGTTAAAGAGTTGGTTTTGTTGCGAGTGGGTGTATTTTCTACAGGTGATTTTCAGTGTGAACAATTTTGTTATTCACAGCTGGGATAAGACGAGGTCCTTTTCAGGAAAAGTTTGTGGAGGTCGTATGCTACTTATTAATAACTGTTATATTGTACTAATGTTCAACTCTAAATACCCACTTGTTAAGAAAAGTTCTTAGGTGCTGGAATTTGTCGACTTCCAGCGAAGATTCATTGTCCTTATTTTGTCAACTTTTGCAAGTTGTGAAAAAGTATACTAAAGTTTTGCTGTTTATAAAATTTCTGTTTTTCAATTGCGGTAACTGGCATATTTATTTCTGTGTTTGAAATTCACTTTTTAAAATATCTACCCGTACCACAGATTTGTTACAATATACAGAGGCTGTTCGCACATTTTTTAGACGATTTTGGTAAGCGGTAATAAAAATTCGTTTGCTGCAAAACAAATAATTGCGATTGTACTGTGTTTTTAAAAGTCAAAATTATCGTCTGCGGCTTGAAAGTTTTGTTTTTATTCAAAATGGCATTTTTAACAAAGCAGTGGTTCGAAGGCTACATTTATGCTCTTTCCGAAGAGAAATATGCATACTCCGTTATCCAAAAAAGATGTGAGAGTCATGGTTTTGTGATATCTAAAGCGTCGATAGGTAATATCGTCAACAAGAAAGGAAAAAAACGTCAAATTGGAGCCTCAAGTGGGACAAAAATTCCAAACAAGTATCCAAGGAAAAAACGGACATCTTTGACTATTGCAAAGGTACGTTGTTTAATGTTAAAAGAAAATCCCCCTAGTCAAAGGACAGTTGCAAATCATTAAAATGCTCGGTGTCCACTGCAAACAAAATGATAAACGTTGATTTAAATCTTAAGAAAGCGAAAAAAACGCAATGTGCATCGTCTTCTTCCAAATCATATCTCTGAACGCAGGACACGCTACAGAATTCTATCTGAGAAACACTTATCCAAAGAAAAATGGAAACCAATTGTCACAATAGATGAATCAAGGGTGTATTTAAATGATTGCAACAAAATAAGAGCCATTTATTATCATAAAAGGGGAGAAAAAATTTTAAGTACATGGTTCAAAGAATCGAAAGAAAGTTTTTCTAAGGGATTCATGATTGTTGCTGGTTTTTCTTATAATGGCAAGTTAAAAATAAAGAGAGTGGAAAAAATGTCAAGATTAACTCCAAGTACTATCAGGAACATATTTTATCGACAATTTTTCTGAATGAAATACCATCGCTTTACCCACAGTGCCATCAATCTGTGAGACTCCATCAGGACAAAGCTAGCAGTCACACATCAAAATCCACTGTAAATTTCCTAAAAGAAATGGAACAAAAAACTGGTATCAAGGCCATACCCTTCACTGATATCCCTACTAAATCTCCCGATGTATCACCTATGGATTTTTGTGCTTTCGGACTTTTAAAATCTGCATTATCCAAACGCGTCCCAAAACCCTTACAGGACTCTGGAAAGCTGTTCAGGAGGAATGGGATAGAATACCTCTTCTGACACTTCAAAAGGCATTATTATCCTGAAAATTGCGGTGGCGAAAGATAGTTCAGGATGAGGGATGTCAAATAGAACATTTAAAACACAAGAATTTTATGTAATTTAGTTTTGTGAATACAATATACATCGTCTAAAAAATGTGTGAACAGCCTCTGTATATATATATATATATATATATATATATATATATATATATATATATATATATATATATATATATATATATATATATATTTATTTATTTATTTATTTATTTATTTATGGCTTGGTACAAGAAGTGCCGAAGTCAGTTTTTTCCAAGATGACTTTGTTTGCTTAAGTCTTTAAAATTTTTTTTTTCAATGTAAGAAGTACCCAAGTCTGTACAATGATTTAGATAACACTTTTAAAGAATTGGTCAGACTTGAGTACTTCTTACATTGAAAACAATATTTTTTTAAAGAGACATAAGCAAAAAAAGTCATCTTGGAGAAAACTGACTTAGGCACTTCTTGTACCAAGTCACTGATATATATATATATTACCATTGACAAGAATATAATCTAATGGCCATTTTATTTCATAAATTTTTAACCTATACATAGAAAACAACTTGGACAGTGAACAGGGTCCAGCATTATCTGCTCTTGTGAGCAATATTCTCACCATAGCATCACGGGTGATGGTCGAATGGCTAGGGCGCTGGAATTCGGTACCAGAGTCTGTGGGTTCGAATCCCACTATTGGCAGGGCTGTTTGTAGCCGTTCGAAATCGGCTTTAAGCAGTAGGTTCCGGTCTAATTAGCCCTCGTGTAGCAAAAAATGACCGTAGTGCTTTCGACCAACCAACCAGCCATAACATCACGAAGCCATGTGATCCTTAATGGCCCGTCTAATTAACTTTGTTACATATTCGTTAAATGTTACGGGTTTGATGCTCACCCTCAACATTAAAATTTTCAGTAAAACTAATTCCAGTGTTCACAATTATCAGTGAAAGTTCATGAAAGAGGTGTATAATTGAATAACATCTCGGGTACCGTTTCTTAAATTGCTGCACTAAAGAACTATAAGTAAGGAATAACGATATGATTGATACTTTTAATTGAAGAGAGGGTTTTCTCTCATGAACTTCAGTTTAGAAGCATTATTTCTTAAGGAAAAACAGGGGACTTTTTATTGCATTTCTTACATTTTGAGTCCCTCGAATTATTTGATCATATGTGCTAGCATATTGCATATATTTTTTAACACTGCTAAATTTTTAGTGAATTTATTTAGTATTCTTGTATAGGTTTTTAAATTTCAAGATTTATAAGTGTGTTATAAGATATTTGCAATGAGCACCAATTTGTATTGGAATTTCAATCGATAACAAATGCATCAATCCTTTTCTATCATCGATCTTTCTTATTTTTTCCTGATAATCTGTTTTTTTTTTCCAGTTGCTACCTTCTTTAATTCTAATCGATCAATTCTGTAGTTTTTTTTCTTATTTTGTCATTTACCCACATCATTCCTTTTTCCAAAGCAGTCTTGCACACAAAATTGATCGAGGTTTTGCGATTTCTAAAATTCAATAAAATAAAATTCGGAGTTATTTGAAGCTTCTTATTAGCTGTTTCTCTAAAGGTTAGATTCTTTTAAAGGTAGCATTGTATGTACGACGCTGATTTCAACCCATCTGTGTTTTTACCAATTAATTTTACAAAATACCATAGAATAGGGAGCTATATTTACTTAAATAAGAATTTTTAATAAAATATTAGGCTCTAAAGTCGTTTTCCAAAAGAAAAAAATTTTGTAATTTGTCAATGTCGAAAAATTTGTCTTTTATCTCTTGTCACAATGATAAATCTACTTTAAAACTTCATTTATTGGCTGCATTTCAAATTAAATTTTGAGTGCTATTATATTGTTTGAGGACTGATAAAATGCTAATTTGTTTTAAACATGTAAACATATCTATTTTTCGCTGCATACCTTTCAATTTATGAGGAAAAAAATATAAAAACAGGACTATAATAGTCATAGATGTAGCTATAATCAAGGACTACTTTAAAACTTCATTTATTGGCTGCATTTCAAATTAAATTTTGAGTGCTATTATATTGTTTGAGGACTGATAAAATGCTAATTTGTTTTAAGCATGTAAACATATCTATATTTCGTTGCATACCTTTTAATTTATGAGGAAAAAAATATAAAAACATGACTATAATAGTCATAGATGTAGTTATAATCAAGGACTACTTTAAAACTTCAATCATTGGCTGCATTTCAAATTAAATTTTGAGTGTTATTATATTGTTTGAGGACTGATAAAATGCTAATTTGTTTTAAGCATGTAAACATATCTATTTTTCGTTGCATACCTTTTAATTTATGATGAAAAATATAAAACATGACTATGATGATCATAGATGTACCTATAATTAAGGAATAAAAATTGTATTATCTCCGGAGCATTACTGAAGTTTTTACACACTTTCTTTCAAAAACGTTTGATATTAAGGAAAAATTCCTTTGACATAAATAAACTCAGAGATGTCTTTGAAAGAGGGCATATTTGAAAGAGAAAAAATAATGAGGTATTTCTAAATATAATTTTACATCCGTAATCGCTAACAATGCTAAATTAAAAAAAGTTTTAGGGTATGAAGGGTATGTTTAAGTTTTGCATGCTGCAGTATATGACTGAAGGACGGAACGATTCACACTAAGAACATGAAAAGAATTTACGCTAAGAAAGTGAATCGACACTAATATTTTCATTTCTTTAAGAATAAGTTACAGTATACTATTATTGAGATAAAAGTTGAATTATGAAGTAATCCAGCTTAATGTAATTTCGACAAATTTTTCGATAAAATAAAGCTTACATACTTAAAATTAATCAGATTGAAGAAAATGAGTTTTTCTTGAACCAACTCAAGAATTGCTGCATTCTACTGCCTCTTAGTTTTAATATTTTATTTTTATCGTTCTTGAAAAACAAATTTCCTTTTAACAGCATTTTCTTATGATGGTACTAGCTGAAAACCCGTACTTCGCTAAGGAGTACATTCAAATTAAATACAACGGTCAATGTAGGCAATTAATGCCAAATATATATATATATATATATATATACATATATATATATATATATATATATATATATATATATATATATATATATATATATATATATATATATATATATATATATATATATATATAATACTAGCTGAAAACCCGCGCTACGCTACGGAGTACATTCAAATTAAATACAACGGTAAATGTATGCAATTAATGCTCAAAAAAATAAATATATATATTTATAATAAATGAGACGATCAGTATATACAATTGATGTAAAAAAATATTTATATATATATATTTATAAAAAAAATCATAAGGAATATTTATTTTTTTGGATAATATCCAATCGTCTGCTGCATTAGAAAGAAAAAATGTTTTTTTTTTTGTCTATTTAGTTGTTACGCACCTGACGATAAATTTATTGAAAGTACCAGAAAAAGAAATCACGTGATCAGCATTTAATAAATTAAATTCTAAAAATTAATCTTTAAAAATTCACCAAAAATCAGGAAAGGGAGGTAAAAATTCGACAAAAATTTCATTTTGAAGGAATTTTTATAATCTTTCTCGTGATATAAATTTTATAACCCTCAATGTATTATTTTAAATGCAAACGTAAAAAAAGTTTAAAAAACAGCTTAAAAATTTAATTTAAAAAAATCTAAGAAGAATTTTTGAAAAATCTTTCTTAGTGCACCCCTACACTATTAGAAGAATCGCCATGCAAAATTTCAGCCCTTTAGGTCCAGCGGTTTGGTCTGTGCGTTGTATGTCAGTCAGTCAGTCAGTCAGTCAGTGAATGAATGAGTCAGTTACGGAACTGTTTTATATATATAGATAATAAATACGACGCTCAATGTTTACAACTGATGTAAAAAAAAATATATTTATAAGAAAAATCGTGAGGGATATTTTTATAAACAAAATAATGTAGAAAAGAAATTAATGTAGAATGAAAAATTAAATCTAATACGACATACTAAAGAATATAGTACAGTTAATATAGTACAGTTTGAGGAACATATCTTTTACTGTATTTTAATATTTTTTTGGATAATGTCCAATCGACTGCCGCATTAGCAAGAAAGAAAAATATTTTTTTTGCCTATTTCGTCGTTATGCACGTGACGATAAATTTATTTAAATTACCAGAAAAAGAAACCACGTGATCAGCATTTAATAAATTAAATTTTAAAAATTAGTCTTTAAAAATTCACCAAAAATCAGAAAATGCAGGTAAAGATTCGAAGATGATTTCATTTTAAAGGAATTTTTATGATCTTTCTCGTGATATAAATATTATAACCCTCAAATTATTATTTTAAATGCAAACTTAAAAAAAGTTACTAAAACAGCTTAAAAATTTAATTTAAAAATATCTAAGAAGAATTTTTCAAAAATCTTTCTTAGTGCACCCCTACACTATAAGAAGAATAGCCATGCAAAAATTTCAGCTCTTTAGGTCCAGCGGTTTGGTATGTGCGTTGTATGTCAGTCAGTTACGGAGCTGTTTTATATATATAGATAATAGAATAGATAATTTATAAAATAAAGATATAGAAAACCTAGGAAGAGGACTTAAAAATATGTTATAGAGCATTACCTATAAAGTATTTTTAGGACTTTTAAGACTATGTAGTTTGACAAAAAAAAAATTGCTTATAAAATAGTAAAATGCACATCATACGCTGCGATTATTTTAATCATTGAAGCAAGCAACCAATCCCTATATTCTGATTTTAACTAAACAGTACTGTTCAAGCTCATAACTAAGAAACTTTTGTAATAATGAAATACATACGCTACGAAGTTTCCACACTACTAATAGCATCAATACACAATAAAATAATCATGTGATACCCCCCCCCCCTCCCAAGTAGATCTCACAGAGGGATACGTTGATTTTCCCGTCAGTGATTCCGGGCAGATTATTATCGCATACCTCCTTTGTGTGATTTCCGCTCCTTAATCTAATGATAGTAACGTACAGTTGATCAGAATCATTCGTATGGGTTTGTTGTATGTCTCTTGTGTTATATGTCGGAGGGGGTGCTGCCCGTATGTATGTATGCATGTATATGGGGTTCTCTCTCTCTCTCTCTCTCTCTATATATATATATATATATATATATATATATATATATATATATATATATATATATATATATAATGGCATGTATGAGAGAGTTTCTCCTAACGTTAATGTAAAATTCAATTTAATTTTTAATAGCTTTTAATATGAACCTTTTTTACTGAAAATAAATTTTGTTAGGAAAATTTTCAGCTGCGTAAATGCAGTGCCCTTTTTCCTCCAGCATATCAAACTTCTCAATTCTTAAAACTCTAAATTAGGCAAACATCCACTTTAGAACAATATTTTTCTTTTCTTTTTAATTACTATAAGAAACTGTCATTCATTAACCTCGTTTTAATAAACTATAATAATATAAAATTTTAAAGTTATTCCCAATGGGCTTGAAAAACTGTGGTTAAATCATTTTCTAAGGATAAGTTTTTTTTCATGATCTTGGAAAACTGCACTCTTTAAAAGGTAAGGATGTGGGGTGATTCCTAAGAGGGATGTTTGGATTTAACGGGTGCAGAAGACACCTCTAAAATCTTACGGTATTGTGTTGATCACGATTTTAATCAACAATATTAAAATCAAAACTCTTAAATCAGTCTGAGCTTTATATTGCCTTTAACTTCGTCTATAATGCATAGTAGAGAACGAAGCGACGTGTGCTTTATGAATACGTGCTTACGTATACGTACAAAACAGTTGTATACTCGTCAAAACAGGGAAATACAGACTCGTATATCTTAATCAGAATGTAAAGTAGGCTTTTAAATATGCCATATATATATATATATATTATATATATATATATATATATGTGTGTGTATGTATATATATATATATAATATTATACACACACACACATATATATATATATATATATATATATATATATATATATATTATACACACACACACACACACACACACACACACATATATATATATATATATATATATATATATATATATATATATATATAACGGAAAATGAAGATTAGATTGGAAGTAGTGTGCCATAAAACCTTGCGATGACGAAAGCTTGTAAGTGTTTCAACTTAATTTTAAAGCCTGGAAAATTCTGCAATCTCTGTGATAAAATTTTGCATTATTACCTTCTGCAAGAGTAAGCTAAAATTCCTTCTGTATATCATAAACGAGTTGCGAGGGTGAAATGATAAATCTGTTGTTCTTAAACTCTGTATGTTCCCCCTTCCTAAGCTCATGAATTGTAAGTCATCTGGCGTCTATGGATTTTCACAACCATAAGCAGTGTTCACGCTCTGTCTCCCTATTAACGGTACGTATGGGAAAAAATGAACCTCACTGACGAAGTAACTCCCTCGATGTAGTTGTGAATTATCGGTAGGGATCCTTTTTCTAATTTTTTCATAAAATTATTGCTCTTATAATTTATGTAGGAACTGAGTGACTTTTGTTATTAATTACTTTAATATTAACTGTTAAATTTTATACTAAAATGTATGGTCACGCTAGTTGATTAACTTTTTTATAGTTAACTAGGAGCCGTTCTCATAGGAAAAAGTATTTTGCACAGATAAGTCCATCAAAACATTTACCGGTTAATTAATTAGAATGATACGAAAAACTTTTAGTAGTTAATATGTAGGCAAAAATGTTCGACCTCTCATAAAAATGTCTACCAAATTTTATACAAGATAATTATCTGTAAATTAGTTTCTAAATAGGAGGGAAAAATATCTCTGGCTTGCATAGCGTTATATAAATTGGCAATAAACTGTATTATTAAAAAGCAAAAGTCTGACTTTCTGAAATTTTACTTACATACGATATTATACATTCACTTTCTAAATATTTTGGAAATTATCGCTATTGCTATCGCTGACAACTGTAACACAAATCATCAGGGCTATTTATAAGGTCATACTTAAAGACGTCCATACTTTGACATTATCATATGATAAAAAGGTAATTTAGGTGCAGATTTTTATTTTATAATTTTGAGCATCAGATTTTATTTGTATATTACGACTCTTCATAATTTGTTCAAGAAATGAATGATCATCTCTCCATCACCAGAAAAAAGCTACTGATAGTTACGATTACTTTCGTCATAAGATAGACGGTTTGCAGAACGAGTTATGATATGAGGCGATGAAAGACAAAGTGGTGTAAGTTACATTTTTAACTTTTTAAATTTGAGGGCAAAAATGTAATTTCCATGTTCAATTTATAGTGGAATTGCAAATAATTATTATTTGCAGTATTATAATAATTATTATGAATTATAATTTGTTTAATTTATAGAGGAAATTTTTGTAGTTTTTGAAGTAAAACGCTTTGGACTTACACCACTTTGACTTTCACCGCCTCATATAATGAGTGTTCTACGTTTTCCAAATATACAATGTAAATATTCACTCTTGAGAAAGACCTGTACGGAGTTTAGTTATATTTATCACGGCTAAATATTAAGAGATATAGCAAACTTACACGCGATTTGCCATTTACATAATATTTTATGCCTAAAGGGAGGCATAAATATTGTAGTTAGTATATATTATACTGGACAAATTCGGGGGGCCTCAGTTTTGGGGTTTCCGAAAAGGCCGTCGTTATGATGTATACTTATATTTTTAACCAACAAGTGTTATTCAGATACTAAATACTCGTTACGAAAATTAGTACACATTACAATGACGCAATATTCGCAGATTTGAAGTGTACTAAAATTTCATCGTGCAAAAATGGCACTACCGTGACATATTCTTGTAAAACCAACCAATAAACATCATTGTTGAATATGAATATATATCATGATGACGTCCTTTTTCGCACGGGGATATTTTCGTATGCCAGACATAGGCCCTAAGTCTCGCAGAAACAGCCTGAAGTGGAAGAAATGTGAATTTCAGTATCTAAATGTCATTCATCTCGAAATAATGCCATATATTTTAATTTTCCAACAGACTGCAACAATTTAACTTTAGTCTTGAATCGGAAATCTGAATTTTCTAGAAATTAAAAGTCTTTTAATTTATAAAATTAAGTTAAAAATTAAATAACAGATTCCCTCTTCTAACTGTTGCTCTCTATATAAGATGCTATTATAACACCCAAGACTGGGTATTGAACCCGGTTCTCTTTATCTTAAGTTAAGGGGTCATACGACTGTTAAACCGTCAAAAAAAAAATCAATTATTTGAAAAAAATATATATCAAAGATTAACTTTTTCTGAGTATTTTAAGAAAATCCGCTTGAAAAAATCCCCATAATTACGGAAGTTATGAATAAAAACGTGTCAGATGTTTAATGTAAACAGGTTTAAAGGGCAATACTTGAAAGGGATTTATCTCAAAATGTGTTTTTTTTTCACATAACGCACATGTTATCTCTAGAACTATTTCGTATTTTTGCATGAAATTTTCACAGATAGTACATATTATCATTTGCTTGAAACTGAACCTAAATTCGTTTACAGATCTCTAGAGAATGCATTTTTCATGCATAGATAAAATTTAATTTATTAAGAAAAAAAATGCACTTTTTTCAGTTTCATAGTAACAATAGAAATATACCTTAAATATATACAAATTTAGGTTCAAATTAAACTTTAGTTTCTGCAGAATTTGTTAAAAGCAGAAATTTTGTCTTAAACTCAATTTTTTTGGAGTATTTATGTACGTTAACTTTGATATCACTTTTGTCCAAAGCAAACTGCTTATTATTTATGACTATCTAACAAAAATTATTTTTAACTATAAAAAAAGAAACAGGTATATATTCATAAATAAAACATTGTTCTATGAGCACAAAAAAATTATGTTTTTAAATATTATACTTTTCAAGATATAGAATGTCGAATATGACACAATTTTTATACTTTTTCGACTTTTAACAGTCGTATGACCCCAAGTGTTCTCTACCTGTTGAATCCTCTCGACGATGAGAGGAACTGTCATCTCTTGAATTCCAGCTCTCACATAATTTCCATCTTTTTGATACCAACGACACGGGATTTTGGCCTGCACCAAGGGTAAATGACAAGTTATGGACATCCTTAAGTTTGCCACTCTAATGAGCTGTAGACAAAAAGTAAAGAAGGGGAAGAAAGGGGTGTGGTTGGGGCAACAATAGGAAACAACAATAAACAAAAATCCCCTGTTTCAAGTTTACTTCGTTCTTATTGTTGACAGTATATACTAGATAAGGCCGTTCATAACTGGCAGGGTGTCCATAACTAGTCATTTGCCCTATTATGTTTATTAATTTCCTCGTCGATGATTAAAAAAAATCATGTATCTTTGTCATACGTTTGATTTACAACCTATGTTTGTCACAGTAACGTTTGGGTTCCATTGTCAAGACCATTAGCCGGGTCCTGATTATGAGCCTGGGTTCTCTAACCTCGAGGCCAACGTTCAACCAATCAACATATCCCGGCAATTTTAGGAATCCTCCCTTTTTTAATATAAAATTTCTCTTCTCGCTCTATCAAAAAGTAAGTGCATAACGAAGAGTCAGACTAACAGATGAAATTATCAACTATTTTCTCATATACAAGTGCCTTTCACATTCACCAAACGCTCTTGTAATAGATAATCGTATTGTACAAAGATTTCTATTAATGTTTTATGTAAAAAAGTTAACTGTTTATTTTCTGCAGTTTATATGTCAAGGTTTGAACCACTGCTTCAGGTACTGGACTTATGTCTACATTAGAAGGAGGAAATATTTAAACTTAACTAAGCACTGTTCTGGCAATCTCATAGACGAAACAAATCATTTACTCGGAGGTCGTTCTTTCTAAGTATGTATATTTACACTACATGCTTGAAAAACCAGGACATCGTATTTTAATATGTTCTGCAAGCATCGTGTCTCATGACGGAAGTGGTCGTAACTGCAATAGTTTTGTTTGGAAGGGATGGCTGACATCGCTCATTCCCCAACTAGCTTGAGGAAAATAGGTATAAGTGAGAGAGCTTACCATCAAAAGTATCCAAGATAGCTCTATCTCTTAATTATCATTTTTGTACGATGTTTATCTTTGGTGATAATGGTGGGATCAGTGATGATATTGAGAATTTGATATTGAGTTGTTAATGCTTACAATAGCGATAATTACCATAATATTCTTTAGGGGTTAATGTATTAATAAGCAAAAGAGAAATGTATGTATCGCATCACACATGTTACTACAATTTAATCTCAACGAAGTAATAAGTTACATTGAAAATTTATTAAGCGTTAGGAGGTTACGAAAATTCCCCTTTATTAATTTAAACCTTCGAATTTATATTAGGACACCATACAATTATAAATATTAAGTAGACGAGAAACGCTTATCCATAGACTACACTTTGGAGTGCATTGTTTTTAATTCGATAATTACTCCATAAAGAGACTACATGTGATAGTTACTGCACTTAACTAGACAAAAAAAACTTTCGTATGTGAAGGGTATCGTAGAAATAAGGATTAAATGGGATTTGGGGATTTATATTGAGCCTTCACTATTAGTAGTAAAACATTTTACTCACATTTATAACTACTGAGACTGAAATCGATTTTATGACACTTGTGAAATTTGATTAGTCCTGATTTGCTCTCAGTTACGATGGCTAATAAACCAAATATTTTACACATTTTAAGAGTAGTCAGCATTTAAATCTTTGAGTTATTTCGGCACTGATGCTGAAATACATCTTACAAAGATATGAGATTCAATGTTTATAAAATACTATATTTGAATAAAAATTATTCCGTATTTCACATCGTTCTTGATATTTAATTGAATTTTGCACTTTAATTATGTTAATGTAATCTTTAAAATAAAGTTAGGCCTCAAAAGCTAGTAATTTTTACATACTCAAGAAGCACTTTTACTGTTCCAAAAAAAATTTGTGTCATTGTTTTACTATATAGTAACGCAAGATTTCGTTTAAAAAAAAGGCTGTCCTTAATTTGAATTACATATGAGACAAATATAACATGTGAAATTGGTGATATTTTTAAAAATTACATAATAAAATGTTTGTATTTTTATAATATCCCTTTTATACAATGCGAAATATTTTTTTAGGAATGCACTATCTAATAATCATGAGAATACAAGCCAAACATTTACAGGGAGTTTGAGGGGGAAAGAATTCGGTAAGTTCAGATGAATAGGAAGAAATTCTACATTTATTATGTTAAAAACTATATTCATTCCTTGGGTTATCTTATCAAATATATATTGAATCCTTCTTTCACTTTTAATTCTTAATTAGTCTTTCAGCGATGCATGAAGAATTGTTCACTTAAATAATAGATTTCATATCTATTCAAGGTTAGTTCTTTCACGAGATCTATATCACGCATGGTTTGTGACGAAGCCTCAAATAAACAAACAGGTTATTTGGAAATTTATCTTCTCATTGATATCAACTAATTTCATTATTTAAACTACTTAATAGTTACTTGTCAACGTGGACATTCAATACTATGAAAAGTATACTCTGGAAAATAAAGTAACAAAATGATACAATTAACACAAATAGTAGTGTTTTATTTTAGTTCCATCCATGAAATTCCCTTAACTTTTACAATGTCTGATGTTGATTTAATCAATTTTTGTTTGCATCAAATGACTAAAAATATTTTTTCTATCTTGTGATTTTTATATTTCTGATTCATAAGTCATTTTTTATGTTGATATATTTACAATTTTCAGGTTTTTTAATTGCACCCAGTATTATATACGGTATACGTTGTTTTAAAATAAATATGCGTCTCTAATTATTAAGAGGAAATAAGTGATGTGATGATTCAAATCAAATAAATTGAAATTTACATATTCCTATACTAAATAACATGCAGTGCACTGTACATTTCCTTTCTTGTTAAATTATAATTTTCTTCCTTCTATGTCGTATTTCGTGCGATCAGCGAGATTTCTATTTTTCATAGAAACAGTTCCACTCCCAAATGAAAGTGAAGTACATGTTCTGTAAAGTTGGTTTGTTCCTTGGATAATACATCGGCTGTAAAAACAGGTTTACAGGTTTCGAGATAGCATGCCGCGAGAAGGAGGCATCTCAGTTCTTCATTTAGAAGACTGTCACATTTGGCGCTTTATCGCTTCAGTTTAAATATGCCGCAGTTAACATGCCGCTGAAGACGGAAGAGAGAGAGAGGGAGGGAATGAAGCCAATGTCAGTGTCAAGGGAAAATAATGTTGCATGTGCTTTGCGAAGAAACGTAAGTAAATGTCAATTAAAATTCAAGTCAAATCTAGATTGGACTCTTGAGCGTGTTGGGTATGTAGAGAAAAATGACATGCGTAGTACTTAATTGCAAAATTCAACGCTTTTGAGTCATTTAAAATAGTTAAATGTTTATTTTTTTGTTAAAGAGAAAAGGTTTCTCAATGAAGATTTTTTTACAAATGATGCCAAAGTCTTGAGAAACCTACAGAAATTATTTTTTCTTTTTTGTTTCTAGGTAAATCTCTTTGTGAAAGCGCATTTCTCCTAACTAGCATATTTTATATGCTATCAGGTCCCATTTTAGAAAGTTTTCTAAATGTATCATTTGAGCTATGTCCATTAGGCGCATTCGGTGCATGTATTACCGAAAATTGATTTTCGTATCGATTCGTAGAACAGTTTCCTCATAAACCAAATTTGGGGCTGTATATAATGCTCTTAATCATGAAAAAATTAGATAGTGTGAAAGAGTTGGACACGATTTGAATTTTGCCCTCTGTTTCAAGTTAGATATCTGATGTTATAAGATATTTTAATGCATGCTAACCTCTTCGAAAAAAAATCTAGTACGTAATCCCGTTCATTACGAAATTGATCAACCCACTGAAAGAGATATTCCTCTTATGCAACTCCACCCATAGATGATTATCATGCAGCCGTTAGCTTAGCATAAATCTCTTAGCTTTCATCTCACCATGCTGTTCAAACAAAGTCAAATTTATCGTGGTGTAATAAAAAACTGTGAAAAAGAAGACATCTGTGTGCGTGTGTCCAGGCAAACGCATTCTTCGCTTGTTCCAAATAAAACACATTTTTTACTGGTGAACAGATATTTATTTTATTTTGCACTCAAAAGAAAGTCATTTTGACCGACACATATACTATATTTCATATTATTAAGGATTGTCATGCATTGTTATTCCAGCAAGATATTTCGTATATAAATTTATAGGAGCTTCAAAATAACTCTATCATTACATATTTTTTGTTAAAGAGTTGAAATTTTCAATTTTAAATCCCCAGAATGGCATAGCTATTACTAAACTTGAAATCTTTGTATGCTGCAATAGCCTCTTTTATGAAAAATGAACCAATAAATAGGAATGTGATATCTTCCTCCGTGAAAAATTATCCATTTATAGAATGTCTGCTGAATTATGCAGATGTGGCGCCTAGAATCCTTTTATCTTTCTTTTCTATCAAATTAGAGGGAAAAATACTGGGTTTAGCTAATGTTCCCCATTTTGGAGATGCAATTTACATCCCTTGTGCTCTAAATCTATTTTTAGGGCATTTGTTTCCCTTAAATTAGCCACTGTTCTGAACAAAATGCAAGACATAAATGGTTGAAGGTGTTCTCCACGAAAAGCGCATAGATGTTAATACAAATGCATTTCGTTCTTTATTTTGTTATTCTTGCATTGGGAGGGATAGTATGTAATTCCCACATATGTACACACACACACACACACACACACACAATGTGTGTGTGAGAGAGAGATAGGGAGCTTGAACTGTTTTGAAAATCTTATATCATAAAACCTGAAGTGTCCATAATTTAGAACCTCCCTAAAAAGACCAGTTTGAGAAAATTCCCCTTTTTTATTATTCATAAATTATGTATGTGTCACACCAGTGTACCAGCATAAAAACTTGTAAAAACTTGTTAGCTTTTTGAATCTTCTTGAAACATCCCCATTTTAGAAGGATTACAAACAGAATGTTAAATAGTTTTCAGCAGAATATTTCGCTTTGAAAAAGAGTCATCAGCAATAGCCTGTCAAAAAGCGGTCTGTCTGTGGATACGCATTTATTCCTCTGATCGAGAGGCCTCCTGGGAAGAAAAGTATTTAAAATATGGAGTGGGTCATTCTATCTAAAGGGTAGCCAAGTTTTTAATGTTAAACAGACTAACATGAATTATCAAAACTAAAATAAAATCTCTCCAAATTTAGAGTCGATACCTTAATTTTTAATATCCCGCAATTTACATATCAATATAAGTTTATAAAAATTGAGATCTTGTGAGAAATGATGTTGACTTCATCATTAATATTTTCTACACATTCTTACAACAAGAGTAGAATCTCCCCCCCCCAAATAAATTAAGATTGTCCAAGAATCGAACGAGGAATTTTCTGCTTTCCGATTAGATGGGATGACCTCTACTAAGACATGCGACTAAGCTATGCTATATACTTCACTTATAAACTTAAACTGTTACAGTTTCTAAACATAGGAGTTGATCTGACAATCGCTTCAGAGTATATGTATGCTTTACAAATACTATTAACTGCAATGTAAAAGTTACGGCATAAAAACGCACTAACCATTTTTTAAGTAATCTTTATAGATAAGTCGCCGAAAGTAATTTCAGTTCCTTTTAATACTTCTGGTAAACGGCTATTCATTATTTCAGAAATCATATGATAATTAAAAAATTTATAGCTTTAAAAGTGAAAATGTACGTTTAGAATAAATGTTCACATTTTATAGAGAAAAGGAAAAAAATTAAATACTAGAATTCTTGACATTTTATATTTCTAGTTAGATAGTATGTTTAGAAATTTATATAAAAGGAAAATAGCTGATTCTGTAACGCACGGAATTAGAAAAAAATAATGTTGATTATTTTTAGCGATTTTACATTTTTACGCCAGTTTGGCTTTTAAAAGTTTTAACAGTGTCAGCTATAAGCAATTTTATGCTGAGGGAATAAAGCGTTTTATGAAATAATTTAAGAGGTTCATTAGGCATGATCATGGCATGACTGGATGGTTCTTGACAGGTCAGCACACCTGTACAGAAAGCAAGAACTCCGAATTTGCTTACCGAGCTGACTTAGTTTTTTAAGGTCCAATGATGTGTGTCTAAGCCAAGTATGAGCATGTTAAATCCGTAGGCCAGAAAGTCCTTCCATGTGGTATGTGGGTGGGAAGGGGATACGAGCCCACCAGATGTTGCCCGTGCGGGTGCTCGGTCAAAAGTGTGGTGGCATCTCGCTATGTCGGACTCCAATACTTGTGGTTGCCATTAAAAAATCGGTCGTATTCTTCAGCCCACAACCACCTACGGACCTGGTCCGTATCCGACATGTCGTATAATCCCACTAGGGGGCCTAAGTCACAACAACAACAGGTCAATTGTAAATTCTGTGTGAGAGAAAATATGCATGTGGCTGGCTTTTAGAGATGTTCTGAACATATGCCGCAATACAGAGAAAATTTCATCTTTAAGCTAATTTGTTTTCCGGTCTCTTGTATTAATGAAAATGTGTTTCCGCTATCGAATTTGTACAATTCAGTTAATATTTTACACAACAGAAAAATTGCCATCTTTATCATCTGTAGTATTTTATACCTTTTATTTTAAAGGCTTTCTGTTTCTTTAAAGAATTCATAGGCATACACAAACGCTTTCCAGTCTTCTCCAAGATGATTTATTCGTGAAAATTAACTTTAGTTGCACCTTGAGATTAAAATAAATATATTTCATATCTGGATGTATCAAGGCGTTTAATTGGTATATATAATTTTTAAAGTCATTTTTTCATTGATCAACTCTGAAGTAATTTTAAATGGAAAGGTATACTTTTTTTACGATTATTCCCGATACTTTGTAGAAGCATACACATAGAGAAGTAAAAAATAAAGTATACTGACTGAAAAGTGCAATATGATTAGGGAAACTTGATAATACAGGAAGTTTGGTTATATTAACGCACAAAAAATGCGATCTTTTAGTTTTTTCTGGGGCGGGGTAAGAGGAAGGTTATGAATAACCAATACTGATATTTTTAACCTATACATGGTGTTATCCCATTGATTATACCACTGAAGTAGAGGAGCAGCAGCTAAATAACAGTAAAAGGGTTAAAAGAGAGGTTGATTTCGAAGCAGCAAATTCAGTGATAACATACATTACTTTGACTTAAGATGCAGCATTTTGAATACCTGCCATAAAAAAATACTACATATATTATTGTTGTATCTTCTTTTTTCCCGTCGTTTTCAATGCAGCACCATCTAGAAGTCAGAAATAATATTAAAGAATTTTAATTTTCGTTTTATCTTCAAAAAACCGCCCCTACCCAAATCAAACCCTGCGAATTTGTACGCATGTCTGTGCGGTCCGATTTATGTCTAAACTGAGAGAAATAACGAAATTTAAAATTATCCCTCATTTTGAATCATCATACGAGCTATGTACATGACAAATTATGTATAGTTCTCAAAAGACTGATAAAGTAAAGAATATTAAGAATTTACATGTAATATTGTCGGAGAATAAATTTCCTTCACACGATTGTTAGCTTTACATTCTAAGATGAGCGGTGGTATTATTAATTATTTAATTGTCGCAGTTAAACAATAATTTTACTTTAGTATTTTGTGTAATGCGTTTTCGTACAATACAATTTAAGTAATTCTTGCCTTTGAAATAATTGCCAAAGAGACCTTCGAGATTTTTCGCTTTGTCAGTAATTCTAAGTGATGTCTTCTGAAACTGTTTCATTAACTAGCACATTTTTGTCACGACTCCATAGGCACTTGAATTTCGGCACGTGTATTCCTTGCAACTGCAGGTGCTTTAAGAGGATTTTTCTGCTGTGATTAACGCATCCTATCAGGCTCTCTTTCTCCTAGGGAGAAACTAGGGAGGACTTTATTACCGATCCTCGCCTATTAATGGACCTACTGAGGATACATGGACTCATGAACCTGTTCTAGCGGCACTAGTACAAGAGGGATCAGAAACAACAACAGAAACAATCCTTTTTGTTTATTTGAACTATATATGCCTCATACTGAAGAGAGTGAGATTATTTAGCTTCAATCGTCTGTTAGATTATTAATGTAGTCCTTATCTCTCTCTCTCTCTCTCTATCTCTCTCTCTCTCTCTCTATATATATATATATATGTGTGTGTGTGTGTGTGTGTGTAAATAATATATTAAATATTATGCCCTCCATTCTAGCATTTAAATTCCCTTTCCCAAATCCAATCCGCAGTAATCTTAATTTATCGCTTTAAAACGTTTAGAAACAGAACTTGCCATGAATCGCATTGCCTTTGCATTTCTACACGTGTATACGTCTGGCGAAAGCCGTGGGTCGGCATCGCGAGCCCCAATATTTGCTGACCCTACAACATAATAGCCACATGTTTCTTTCGCCCTCTCTCGCGTAAGGTTGAAAGGTGATATTCGCTTCCGAGCCGTCTTCTGTAATGGACGGACGTACTTTTGTCGCTCTAATAAACGATTCGGCAAGACTACATCAAAATTTTATTCCTTTCAGGCTGAGTCTAGCTCCAGCCATGTAAATATGAGCTAGTTTTCCTTTTCAGGTCGTATTTTAAGGAGGTGATGTAATGGATATATATATATATATATATATATATATATATATATATATATATATATATATGTCGTGCACAAGACTACGCCCATCATCTTACAAATTATGGCAGTCATGGTATATCCGGTGGTGTAGCAAGAAGTAATCTAATCAACAATTGAGCAGGCATCAGTTCGAGTTATTCCATTTTATTTCTTTTCATGCAGACCACAGCTCCAACTCAGCGCGTTCATTTAGCGCCATTTTGTTTTTAGAGATGCGGAGAACATACGTCTGACGGCATTGACTTCTATCCCGCGCTCTGCCAAATTTCTCGGCCAATTCCGCACACCAGCTCTCTCTGCACATGTGCAGAGCCCAAACTAGAAATCTTTCCAAGGAGAATTATATAATACTTCCTCTTCGAACGCTTAACCCACAGACGCGCCAAGATTATATAATGAAAAGGGGAATTTCCCTTTCCCAATTCGCGCGTCTTGAAATATGAAAAATTAGAGGCGAATTACGCCACGAATGTAATTTAATTCCCAAGCCCCCTTTAAATTTAAAGTAATCATTCTTTTCCCACTAATTCCTTGACATATATACATATATATATATATATATATATATATATATATATACATATATCTGTGGCTTGGTACAAGAAGTGCCTAAGTCAGTTTTCTTCAAGATGACTTCGTTTGCTTATTTGTCTTTAAAAAAAATATTATTTTCAATGTAAGGAGTATCCAAGTCTGTACAATGGTTTAGAAAACACTTTTAAACCATCGATAATACTTGGGTACTTCTTACATTGAAAATAATATTTTCTTTAAAGAGACACAAGCAAACAAAGTCATCTTGGAGAAAACTGACGTATGCACTTCTTGTACCAAGCCACACACACACACACACACACACACACACACACACACATATATATATATATATATATATATATATATATATATATATATATATATATATATATATATATATAAGCGAAAATTATTTAGAATAGGGTGAAGTGTAATAACCCGTTAAATTAAAAAGTTATTATACTAAGAAATTTGAATTGTTGATGAACAAAAACGTTGACTCGATTTCTTAACATACCGTAAATCTTTTCATGGAGAAATTCTGCTTAACATTTTTCTACATTTTTCTAACTTTTTCTTTCCCTTTTTCCTCCAGGGTCCCTTCCCCATACTGAAGCTTTGAACACACTCTTCTCTTTAATCTCCAGATCTGGGCTTAGAGAAATACCATGGGAAGAGTTTGTCTAAAAACATACGGAGAAAAGGTAAGTGTTAAGCCATCCTTCTCCTCTCTGTGGAATTCGACTTCCAAGAAACTCGAATTAGTAGCCCATGAATGAATACAAATTAAAGCTTCTTTGAGAAAAAAAGTTTTTGTATACATTAAGTTTATTTGGCTACCGGAGCATATTCGAAACACGTTTTGTTTTAAAAAATGAAATAAAATTCTAGTATCTTATTGGAAAAACGGAAAATTGAGTAAGTTTTTTTCTCATCCATTTTTGTTATCAAAGCGTCGATATTTTGAATCTCTCTGCAATGAATTTTTTTCTTTTGAGTTTCATCACCCATGTCAAAAGATAAGACCCAGTGGGAAAACGTTTTACATTTTCCATACGTCAATAATGAGCCTGCTTCCCTTTCTTGGTTATTAATATTTTACAATTCATCCTTTATGCAAGAACTTTTCTTTTGTTCGAAATTATTCAAAACAACACGTACACCATCCAATAATGCATAGCGAGACACGAAGGTAAATCAAAAATTTTAAATTGGGTTTTAAATATCACCAAACATCAAAATTCCTTTTTACTTAGTTTTGAGGGATTCAATGAAATATAAACCAAAAAGGAAAGCTCTAAAATTTACGAAATGTAGAATATGATAGCAGATGTTTGTCCTTTTCTCCGATCTTTTCAATATCTTTCTTAGCATGATTAATGTATGTGCTTAAACATTTTGAAGATTGCGTATAAACTGCAGTTATATGAAGTATTTATCATATAGTGTCATGCATTAGATTTTATACACACTAAATGCGGTCAGTATTAACCGAATAACCATTATGGATAACGATTCATAATTTATTTTAGTTATTGCAGGGAAATAAAAGCGATACTTTCTTTTGCTTACTAGTGATCACGAAGAACCTTTCCCCTTACAATTTATGAAAAGAAAAGAGACCTTTGGGTTATCGGGGGAATAAAGCTAATATGCCGTAAGGGGTCATAACTGTAAATAATAATGAAAGAATCTTTCTATCTTGGCCTTTTCAATCTTTTCTTTTATTATGCTGAGGCAGAATCGTACACAACTCCATTTGTGGAAGTCGGATATTAAATACTTGTCCATATAAAAGAGTCATGTATTTTTTTTTCTTCATCATTTCTCTCGCCATCTGTTCCTAACCATTGGATATAAAATCAAAATAATCAAGTCACAGTCTTTGTATTTCTAATTTTTTTCAATCCTTTGAAAGTTGCAAACAACACCTTACAGGGGAAAAATCACTATTAGCAATGTGTTGAACAGAATTTTAAATAATATCTGTTTTGGGAAATTCTCTGTCACTAGAATAAGGCTTACATGTTTTAAACATGGTCTTAGTCGTTTAGTATAAAGTATTGTAATTAAGAACATTCTGTAGGAGTTTTCTAAAAATATTCTGAAAATTATTCTTTCTGTTTATATCTAAAATATGTTTAAAGTTTTAGATATGGGGCCCGAGGTAGCCTAGTGATAGCTCATTGGCTTGTTACTGGTGGTGTTCGGTTAGAATCCCTACGAACGCCGTGAAATACCTTTGTGCATAAGCTGTATATGGGAACGTTAAATCTTTAAACCGAAGTCCTTCTATGATGTCAGAAAGGGTAGGAGAACGTACGATCCCCCCAGATGCCGCACCTGGGTGTACTTGCTTAAAATTGAAGTGACAACCGAGGTTGGTGTTGGCATACCTAAATGGTCCCCGACTGGAAGCAACCAACGATTCTGGTGGATTAAGTGTGAATGTCGTAATGGGCAAGTGCACCATTGGCTGACAAACAACAACGTTTTCGAATTTTCAGAAATAAGATATAAAACTAAGGAAATAGGTTTTCATCATTATGCTGTCTCAAAGTCATAATGACAATAATCTAAAGTTTTATCTAGTCGTTAACAAACAACTTGGATGATGTTCGAAGGCAGGATCCTCTGCATATCAGATAATTGTCATAAGTTCTACACGTTTAAATCATATCATACGGTACTTTCAAACTAAGTTAATGATTAATATATTTTATGTTAATACTAAAACTACTGGCAATTAAGACAAACAAGTTTCTACCAATGTTAAAACCAGTAGTTTTCATAGTCTTCGCAGTTCGAACGTTAAAGAAAATTATATCGTTTTAAACTGCATCATAGTTTTAACATAGTATTAAAAAATATTAAATAATAAATATAATAATAATGCATAACAGACCATATGCAGACGTAACAATGTATTTTGAATCTTTAAAATATTCTACATTTAGTTCGAGAAAATTAAAACAATTATGCATTAAAAGCAGTTAGTATTATTATATATTCTAAGTGCTTGTATAAATCAGAAAAAAATCATTTATTCTCTGTAGCTAAAATTATGCAAAAAACGATTTCTCACAGCTATTTTTCATGTAGCACATGTGAAATCAATCATATGAAAAAATGTTTTGGAATGCTTATGTTGCTATTTTGCTAATATTCTTTCAACTACCATCTTTTCCCAAGCAAAAATGGCATTAAACATTATTCATTATTTTTGATTTTAAAATTTAAAGGAAATTCTGTAGCCATAACACCACACCTATTATAATTGTAATTATTAAAATGCAATATAGTATAGCCAGGCATATAACAGTTCAATAATATGGTACTTGAAATCCTACAGTTTACATTTTAGTACTACTTTCAAATAGAATTTATATTCATCAGATATATTGATTTTATCTACTTTTTCTCTTTTTGCAACATAAACTTTTTAAATGATACTTTTATATTTTTCTCCAGAGCTTATAGAATTTATTGTCAATTTCAATAAACTGTTATTTTTAAAGTTCTTAATGCTAAAGTTTTAAATATATGTTTCAAAATATTAATGTATTTTGTTATACTTTAAAACTTGTTAAACGTAAAGGTAATACTGTATATACCAAGAAATGCCGATTTGAATGAATGTAACAGCGTTAATCTGTTTCCTTTTTTAATACGTCACTTAACGCTATTGTGTAGAGTTTTACATTTCTATTACAACTGAATGCATTCACTTATAAAGGAAAATTTAAATATTATGCCAAGAATTTTACAATGAATTAACATATGTTCATCTATATGAAAATTCCTTAGGGGAATTAGTTCAAAATCTGAACGTATCACGTCGAAAATTATGAGCATACACTGACAAAATGTAAGAAATATGCCAATGGAAAAATAAGCAAAAACCCTCTAATACATGTGCAAATGAAATAGGCCTACTCACGTGTATGATAGTTACTAAGAGAAATACTAAAATGAACACAATTCGGTCAAGGATGTAATTTGACTGGCATTTCAAAAAATCAATACAAAGCGCGTTTGTTAGATCCTCTTTCTGACTTCAATAGAAATACCTCTATTCTGAAGGAAAGAAAATTGAACTGTCCTGGAATTAAAAAAATCGTACCTGTTATGACAAACTGTTATGCAATGAAATGTTTAATCACCAGAGAGTTTTATCACCGGTTAATGTAGCTTTGTTTTAATATGTTTCTTAACTCGAGGAAAAACAATTTCTATCTATTTCCTCCTCTGAAAAAATGATTAAAATATTTTTTTCCTTTTTATTATGTTGATCCATGATCACGAGATGGGTGTAAGAAAATGTGCGTAACAGAAAAAAGGGACAAATGTATAGTAATTCATAAAAATCTCATTCATACTTTCATAGAAATTTTCCGCTTATCTTTCCAAACACACGTTTTGTTTTGATAATAAATTAATTTTTCTAACACGAGGGCTTTATTATTCTTTAGTCCGATTATATTAGTGAAAAATGAAAAATATATCAGGGACTGTATTTATTTTTTTTTAATTTTAGTGACATTTCATTCAGTGGTAAAACATTCAAAATTGTTAATTTTGCACTCATACTTTTGCAAATTTAAATTATCTTTAATGAAAATTTGCAAGATTTATGTGGATGGAAGCATAAAAAAATATAATGAAATAAATATCTAACAATAGTTTGAACTACTATTGACTTTAATATTAGAATAATAAATGGCTCCAAATTTTTTTTCTATATCCTCTAGAATTTAGGTTATACTTAACTAACAATCTGCTGTTAGATTCTTTAAAAGAAGTGACAAAAACTAAAAAGAAAAGTTCAATATGGCCTAATGAATCAAAGATTGAAAATTCAATCATGTTATTTTTAGGAATTTACATTAAATAGAGTATTCATTGTTTAAAAAATAATTAAATTTTTTTTTTACTTTTCCTTTTGAAAAACGTATGAAATATCTTTTGTGTGCAATGTTCCTATAAATTTCGAAGCGTAGCGACAAATTTTTGTCTACCTAAATCTAGTTGAGATATGAATGTTTTTGTTATAATTACCGTATATTTAAAAATAAACGAACATTCAAGGATACAATTCGTATTTTAATACACAGAAAATACTTTTCAACTTTTAACAGCCATTCACAACTAACATATTACGAGGCCGAAAGATTTCGTCAAAAGAAGGGTATTTATATAAATTGTTTTTCTTTTATACAAATGCATGGAATGAAGAAGATACCTTCTTTGCGTTATGCTCTCATTTGTGGTGATCTGCAAGATATCAAAGACACCAAATCTTGGATCTACATTTGAATCCACATGGGTGGGATTTTCTCATATTATATTCAGTTGAATATTAATTTTGAAGTATGACTGGGCATTAACTCAAAATAAGCATTCATTACTCTCTTGTAATGCGTGTATATTCACAACATAAAACACTTACGAAAATGAAATAAAGAAAATTAACAGAATATTATTCAGTAACAAGATGGTTTAACTTTAAAAAAATGCTATTATAATATCAGCATCCTATTGTAGGCAAAAATTTGTCGCTGGGACAAACTTAATACATAGTTCAACTTACAACTTAATATTTAGTTCATTGAAGAAAATAATAAACACTTAAACAGCAAAGAGGAACAAAATTTTCAAAGAATTGTTTGCTTTGTCTCTCATTAGTGCCAACAAAACTGGAGCCAAATACACAAAGAAGCCACTAAAGTTACTTATAAGGCAAAATTACAGGAACCGAGAAACCACGCGAGTGAATCAGAATCCCAGTTTAAATCTCCTACTTTGTAACTCTAACTGGTTTTCCCTTAAATTATTTCAATGATCGGTGTTACTTCTGCATGAGGTATTGTAGTTTTGGTTCGCGGGGTTGCTTTATTCCTGTAGACTTGTTTTCCAAGTATTTTTTTTTTTTAGAGGGGTAGAAGTGCTTAGCATAATAGTTTTTATTATTTTTTTTATGGCCAGACGATTCGCCAATGCATTTTTTTATATATACTGTTTTGATGAATAAGCAATGGTAATAAAGTTTTCTAGATTTTGGCTTCCATCTGTTTTTGAGTTCTCTTATTTCTCTCTTATCTCTTATATTAGAAATTTAACACTCTGCAGTAGACTATATAATTTCACAAATTTAGACATTTCCCACAGGCACAGAATGCCAATCGTATTTTATGAAATCGGTTCTTGAAAGTGCCGTATAAAGCTTATATAAAATATGCACCTTGCATGCTTTAAGTTTGTACTACTGCTTTGTTTGTTTGTTGTATTCTGACCTTTTATTCTTCACGCCATTGTTTATGCTGCTTTATTACGTATTTAATTTTATTTTCATAACGTTACTTTACAGCTGCTTCCGTGGATATAAAATACATTTAAGGAAGATGATGAAAATAATTTTTTGTATTTTTCTAATACAGCAAAACATAATTTCTATTCAATTACGAAACCTAATATCATCATAATTGGGTATATATTATTCAGTGTAGATATAAATAATATCTTCTGAATTACAAACAAAAAGTAAACAAAACATGTACACGCTTTAAGTCTGGAATAAATCTAATCAAGGATTAATGACACATTCATCTCCTTTCTACTTGTGAATCTAATAGAAATATTTTAGAGAAAAAGGAACTTTAAAAAAAAAGCAATAGTTTGTTATCAAAAGGTAGGAAAATTCTTCAGAGAACGGTAAAATAAAAAAGAAGAAAATATTTTCCCTTTCCTTCTTTCGGGTTGTACAGAAATGAGGAAGCTACTTTTATGAAAACGAGTTTTATGTTGAAAAGGTTGAAATCTAGCCTTAGAGGAAAACAGGTAACTTCATTCCGATAATATGTCTTAGATCTCACTATTTTTTCTCCAAGTTTAATCAGAATGACGAGAAGTAACTTATTGTAATCAGAGGGAAAGATCAACATGACGTGAAATTTTTACATCATCGTTAAAATTGAATAGAGTTATTCAGATGAAAATGAGAAGCATCATAAAAGACAGAGAAAGGGGGAAAAGGAAAAGTTATTGGAGTGACATAATATGTAAAGAAAAATTTAAATGATGAAGGTTGTTTAATAAATATATTGTGCTACAGATTGCGTAGTGAAGTAGTTCTTTTTGTAAGTAGGGCGAGAAATATTGGGAAGATAAAATGTTAGGTATTTTTATGTCCCAAAATTTTTCTTAACTTAATTATTTCATTTTACGATTATAAAATGTTGGGTTTATTATTTTTTTGTTACCTTTATTAGTGTCATGTTAAAGAATCGAATTTTCAAGTAGACTTCTGTAGCAGTCGTTTTACAATAACATTTGTTATGTTATTTTGATAAATCGAATCAACTTAACAAAGTTAACTAAACAAAATTTTCGGACAAAATTAATTTATTCTATTCCACGAAGTTTTCTTTTCTCAGACTTTAACGATGCGTAAAGCTTATTTTCAGGGATGACCAGTCGTTCTAGTATTCAAAAATACATACAATCAAAATACTTCTGTCCCAATTCACAGCCTATTATAAAACATGCAGGACCACAACCTGTATACTGAATTCTTGGCCTTCAAGCATATTTTATATTTTTATGATATGAAAGAACTCTTTTGTAGGTTTCCATTATTGCTTGAATTGTTTAATACGCTTAGCCAAACCAGAAGTATTCGATTTAAATTTAAAAAGTAATACATTTAAAAGTTTACTTGAAAAAATTTTTTTTATCAGTTTCAATTTTCACTGTTGTGATCTTAACGAAGAGCATGATATTTATCAATTTTTTGTGTCCAACTGTATAAAAATATTTCGTGGGTTTAAAACAGCATAAAACATGAAACAAACTTTGAATTAGATGATTGCGTCATTTTATCCTGAGTTAGTAGGTTGTCAGGCAATAATTTGGATTATTGCAACTACACTCTGCATTGCCTGCTATTAAATTCTTAAAAATTCCCTTAGGATATATATAATAATCTGTCTTTCGAATTGTATATATGACTCTGATTAAAATGTATTTTATAAAACTGAAAAATATTTTTGTACGTGTTTAGTTAAGGTGTATATCTTAATAGTAAATATTGCCATTTTTATCTTTTTACTAATTATCTCTCTTTTTATTTTTTAATGAAAAAAAATTGCTCTGAATGATTACTTTTAAGTCTCTAAGCTAAATTATTTCTTAAATTAAAAAAAATATCAATTTGATTCAAGAAATATAAAAATAATGGTTTAGAAGGGGGTTAACCTCCCTTAGATTGAATATGTTAATCAGATTTTATGTTAATATACTTCTCGCAGCTAATTAAATTAAACCGGTCAGTAACAAAACATTCGAACTACGGTATATATGAATAGGGCTCGCACTGAGACTATCATTTGTAGGTCTAAGCCGTATTTCTTAAGCATCAATAACTTTACGATAATCATGAAACCCTTTGATCTTGTAGATACAAAAGAAACAAAATTTTGTCGCACACTAAAACTATCTAACAAAGTATTTGTGTCGAAATACTGCAAAAATAAATATATGCGTGTATTTATAAATTTTTTAGAGTTAGAATTTTCTAAACATGGCAGAAGTAAGGGAAATGGATGAGGTACGTTAAACTATATACTTCTAATAAGAGAACATTGATATTAAAAGGCTTATAATTGAGGTTCGATAAATTTAGAATTTACCAGAGAATTAATACTAAATGAAAACATATTTTTTCTCACTCGAGTATATTTTTCTTATCACACATTCAATATTTTAGGAAGCAAATAATCGGCCACTTGTGCTAAAAAAAAACCTTCATTGCATCCTTTTCAAAACATAAAAATAAATATTAGTACAAAAACATTCCTTAAAATCTATATTTTTAACCAAGAGCTGTTGACTTAAGTTCCGCAAAATCAGTTTTTTAAAGGTGCAGAATTCTTAAAAAGTCCGAGGGGGCGGTGGTTTAAAAATACCACTTTCTTTTCAGGAAATGCCATATTTTCGCAATTATGTCGATATCATTTCATGCTATTGATTGAAAAGGATGTTTTGCATTTTTTCTGTAGTAGTAAAGATATGCGTATTATTAAGTCCAACAAGCTAAAAGATTAGATGGCGAAAGTGACACTAGATAGAGTGAAAGAATAAGACATTTTTTGAGAATATGTATAGCTTTTTTCCGATATTTATGGAAAAATAATCCTTAATGTATTATGATAAATAATTTCCATTTTTATAAAAATTACCAAAATATGAGTTGGCGAAGAATGGAGGTGAAATAAGGAAGGAGTACTGATATACTCAAGAATATTTCACAGCTTAAAGATATTTAATTTGATAAAAATATGATAGAATGCAACCACATGAGTTCTGATAAACATCCTCCCTACAGATTCAGGGGAATAAATTACGTGTACGACTTTTTAAAAGGTATGTACATTAATATTCATGTTTGTTTTCAGCAAAAAATTTACATAATTATTTTGTAAATTTTTATAGTATGTTAAAGATAATTCCGTATTGTAGTCAGTCATTTGCAGAGATTAATATATTTAAAAAACTAAACTTTAAAAGTGTAAAAGAAAAGACTAAAAATGCATTATCACTGATAAAATAGATTTTCAATACGTTTTTCGCGTGTCAAATCTGTGATAGAACCATACTCAACTTAAAAACCCATTACCATTTACAGGAAAATATTTGACTAAGTCTTATATTTTGCTCCAGTATACCAAATGGCGGCAAATATTACCTATTAGTATGTTACTTTTTTTATCTTTATACGCAGGTTTAGCAGTTAAGTTTTTAGTCAGAATGTGGTTAACGTTTCTCGGATAATATCTTGTAATTGTCCACTAGGAAAGAGAAAAACTTATTGGTGGTTCTTTCGTTTCTTCGCAAAACTAGATATTAGGTTTTTCCTTTGTCTTCTAATTTATCTGAAAGTTGATTCTTTCGTGTGAGTACTCAACTTTTTTTTCAATTAATCCAATCACGTTATTCTTGCAATTATTTTTATAGTGAAACTAGATATCTTTCTGGAGAATTTTTTTCGATCTTTTTGAAAAAAAAATTTTTTTTCACGTAAATTCTGTATTAGTTGAGTAATTACATTCTAAAATTTGTTACTTTTTTTGTCAGTAAATTGGTCAGTATTTTTGTGATAGTAAAATAATGAATTCAGTCTTAAATTTTTTTAAAAAGCTTTTCAATCAAATCAAGTTATAAAAGCATTTATATTCTCTTTTACAATTTTATAATATTGCTATACTTGGGGAAAACCGAGAAATTTTCTTATTCGAAAACTTAGATTTAAGATTCAGTGAAAATATAACTGACTGAAATAGGAACTAGTTTTCAATATCGATTCTAGAAATAACCATATTTATTAAAAATTCAGGATTGACTTTTACATATTTTTTTTACAATGCCTTAGGTCAATAACATTTTTTAGCATTTTATAAATCAGTCCTCTATGTTGTATGATCACCACGACATGTATATCAATTACAGACAGAAATTTACAGAAATGCTGAAGAGAAAATATTTCACTGTACACAGTTTTACGTCGTACGCAATTTTATAAGGAATGAAATCTTTCTGATGTTTTCCCATTTGAAATTAGGGGAATTATTAATTTCACAATCTCTGTATTTCATATATAACTTCTTAAATACTTTTCAGAAATTTAGAATTAATTAGTTTGAAACTTTCCAGATACGTTATAAAAGTTATAACGTTTATAACGTATCCTTTTATAACCTCAAGTTTTAAACATTTGATAATTCACTGACTTAAAAGAATATGAATTAAATTGACTTTGGATTATACATTATAGAGTTTTTTATGTATCATAATGCAGTCAGTATTCTAGTTCGTCTTTGAGGTAGTTACATCTTTTCTTACAATTAAGAAAATATCTAATGTGAGTATCCTTTTTTATTGATTTACCTGCAAAACAGATAAAGAAGTATTCCCAACTGTAGATTTATTAAAAAAAGTCCACGCGTAATGGTGATTTTAACATATTAAATTTTGCATTTTACAGATGATGTAAAGGTTTAACCATTTTTTCTGTGTCATACATTCTTAAGTCATATTATTTGAGAATTGAACTTGAGTTTCCCGCTGACTGGATAGGTGTGCATACCTTACACCTTTAAGTCGTGGCATAATCTCTCGTAATGAATCTCACACTGTTTATGACTTTGCAATTGTTTTAACTCTATTGCATATCATACTTTATTTTGGCTTGAAAACTCTTATTTTTTTCATTTAAAAGTAAAACCATTGTCAGCTGAGGATCATTATTATAAATAGCTGTTAGTGACTTTTTTTGTTAGGTCTGATTAATGAATTCATAACGAAGACGAAGAGAAAATTTTAACTTACACCGTGACTCAAATTTCAGCAACATTAAATGTTTTGTCATGAAGCAGAGCAAAGAATTAAATAATATTAATAAAACAATAAGTTTTGTGAATAAAAATTTGATTGATGTTGTATATTACACATCATTTAGAGGTTTTTTTTTTTTTTTTTAACAGCGTTCAGTGTTGTATATTTAGGCGTGGCTCAGCTATTAGTATATACTGCTAACGGCATTTCTGTCAGTTGGGGCACATTTAAGCCGTTTCACTTGCTCATTCGGGCGGCTTGAGAACCACATTTAACAGCGCTTGGACCCGGCGCCTCGAGGTATCGATCGAAAAATTGGAAAAAAGAAGGGGGAAGGTCCAAAACATGCAATGGAGTACGGTGCAATTATCAACAAAGGGGGAAGTGATTACTAATGCATGCATAATATAGGTACGGATTTATCATTTAGAAGCAAGATTATTTTAGAGGATTTAATTTAGATTGAAAGATTTCCTTCATTTTAATTAGCAATTATGTTTATTTTCTTTATGTTAGTATTTTTGCATTTTTTTTCATAAAAATGCTATAATGATATATTTCCGTGAAAAAGAAATATTTGCCCACTATCATTCATAGTTTGATGACCTCACTTGAATGAGGAAAATACAAACTATGAAAAGTAACAAAGCTTCAAGAAACTACAAATGTAAAGTTTTTTTTACCATGCAAAAATAGAAATCGTGGGTTTTACGATTCAATAGATGAAAATATTGCATAGTTAGTAATTCTGAATAGTGAGGTAAAAATGTAAATGGCAAACTTAAGAAATATGCCAGTTGTCATATTTGTTTAATACATGTAGTCGTAAATTATTTAATATCTTTCTTTCACTACTGTAATGAGTTCTATGGTACATAAATGAAAAAAAATTAATGAATCTTATGATATGAGTTCTGTGAACTAATTTAAGATTTAAAATATTAAACTGCATTTAAAAAAATACAACATACAAATCAAAAGCAACATGTAGGACATATGTCTTTTATAAATGCAAAAGTAGCTTAAAGATAATTTTATAAATTATTGATATAAAACATGCATGATAGAATCAAAAATATGACAGGCATGCTGTTGATCAAATGTATGTTCTACCAGCAAAAGGTCCTTAACTTGAGAAAAATAATCTACATAATATGACATGCCTTATTATGAAAGATTAGCAAAAACATAGTACTTTGGTGATACCCATGATCTTAGTACAGGTAACTTATATTACAGGTCATATATTTATCACACATCTATCATACATTTGTAGCAATAAAATATAATTTTTTAACCATCAAAAATGCTAAAAAATGACCAGGTCATACTTTTCAAGATGCGAGACCAATACAAAGATGGTTCACGGTGCTGCATAATCATTGTAGGGGAAATTAATTCTTTGCTATGTGATCTGTTTATTAATCCAAGGTGTGTGCAACAGAAGTAAAAACTCTTTCTGAAAATAGGAATAACACAGCATACATATTCAAGACGGGCTAAAAGATCGCGAACAATTTTGCAGAGAGAGAAAGCGGTAGAAAATCTAAGTATTATGATATATGAGCAATGTATTGATCACAGCTTTTGTTCTATTTAAACGTTAATTTTAATTACATAAGAGTGCACGTGGCACGTCTTTTAATAACGTGAAGATAACACAAATATGATTTTGTTGAGACAGCACGGAATGATCGCGTAAGAAAATGTTTTGACTGCTCTATCGAAAACCTGTTTTGTTAAAACAATCTTTTCCACTGCCACTTCTCAAAACAAGAACTCTCAGCTCTATAGCAAATATCATCTCCGCATCCGCACGTACTGCTGTCACTGCTTTTACTCCCCCATGCATGTGACAGTGTGTGGATGGATATGCAAAGCGAAACCAAAACAAGCCATCCCTAATCCTTTGTACCGAATCACTGCGGTTGTAAGAAAAGAGATGGGCATCGGAAGAAGCGTCCGATATGTGTCTTACCATGCGGAGTGCAGAAGTAAAAGGATGATGGCCGGTATCACGAAATCATCAGATCCAACGGACCAGCGGCGCTTGAAAGCCACGATTCCCGGCATGCTGGGTCAGCCAGGGGTCCGCGGGGGAGCCCCCTCTTCGCAAGGGCGACGCGATCACACCAACGCTAGCTGGAACGAACAACTGCCGCCCCAGCCAGCTCTCTTCCCGCGGCTCTCGGGGTTGCCAGTCCGCAGGCGCAACTCGCCAACTTTCGCCAGAGGCGCTGAGTCGCGTCGCCAAATTCAACTAATAAACACCGGGTAGGGAAGGGGGTCACTTTGACCCCTGACTTTTAAAAGTAAATGCCGAGCACCCTACTACATCATAATTCTGAGGCATGTTCTGTGCACACTATGCACGATGTCAACTCCAACGCACGGTGTACGATCACAAAAATGGGAAAATATTTTTTAATCTCGCACGTGATTGCATTCATGAACTCATAAAAAAAAATTAAAATTTTGCATCTTTTGTGTGTTGGTAAGTGCATAAAACATAGTGCAGCATAAACCAGAAAGCGTGCACTTACTGTTTCGTGTGCAGAGCAAGCGTTCGAAACTCTTCATCTTCAATTTCACTTCTTTTCAGCCTTCATGCTTGTATCAACGCTCTTAGGTTGCATTGAAATTTCCTCTAGTATAGGGTGCGGTGCTCTTGGTTGGACGGTCTCTGCCATGAACATCCCATGATATCTGGAATTTTGTCTGAGAAATGCATAAGTTAATTCCTGGCCAGAACGTATCCACGAGAAGGAATTGAGAGTTTAATTTCCTAGATACGAAATTCTTTCAGAGTATTAGTGCAGTTAGCGGAGGGGGATGGGTCGTATAATCTGGAAAACAGCCAAAAATGTTGCATCCATGCAAATCACCCACATTGTTTAGCGGCTGAAATGCAAATATACCCAAACCTAAAAATGAGTGATTGTTCAAAGGAATCAATAGATTTTCAGGCACAGCCAGTTTATTGGAAAAGCTTAATAATTGAGTTTAGTGTACGAGCACAATAAAGAGTGTAATATGGAATAAGGTTAATTTAAATTTGATTTATGACCTGAGTGACATGTTATGAAAATTAGAATAACTTGATAGGTAAACAAACGCTCACAATGGAAGGAAATTTTCATTCAGAATTCACCCAAAATGTCTATACTAAACGCATCATTTAGTTCTTCAGTGTCTAAATAAAAATAAATTCCACCGCTATAACAGCAGTCTTTCCAAATTTATATTTGCATGATATTTCTATTTTAAACTGTCTTCAGCCATTTAAACTTTGCGATAAAAAAGAATTTAAGTGCGATTTGTATGAATTTACCGAAATTTCTCAATACTAGTAGCTTAGAATAAAGGATTTTAAAATTACATAATAGAACTCCTTAAAATCTATCATAGAATGCCCTAGGGCAACTACTTTTGCATTAATAAGTATAGTCTTTCTTCAGGCCATGCAGAATTAGATGCGATTGTTTTTGTAGACAAAGCGTAACTGTGACTTTCGTTGTCTATCAAATAGCACCTGATGCTCTGTGACTTGAAGAACTCTACTTATAACGAAACTGATTGCATTTTTTAGGTTTCGCTTTTGATTTTTCGAAACTTCATAATTTATTGTTTCCAGCAAACTTATATAATAACTAAATGTCTATAAACTTTAGAAGGCAAAGTTATCAATTATAAACGAGACGTATGGCAAATGTATTGGCGTACGGCAAAACGAAAAATATAATTTAAAATGAAATTATATGAAAGATAATTAAAAATGCATTATTAAAAATGTGGGTTTCATGAAAATCACAAATTAAAATATTTTTTATACCTTAATCAATACATCTAAGTTTTAACTGCTTTTTATTTCCTCATTTCTATACATTTGTTCACAAACACACGCAAACGAAAAGGAAGGAATAGGCTAAGATTTTGTTGCTAGAACTTACCTTTCAGCCGTTTTTTAACCTTCTCTATCATTTAGTTCATTCAATTACACTTTACATAATCATAGGATGTAAAATATAATTTTGTTATCTTACTACAAAAGATATTAAAGGAATGCAATGATTTACTTTTAAATATATAAAGTGCAAGGACAATGCTAAATCAACGTTAATTTGTGTCCTATTATTATGATGCGGAAAAGTCCAAAGAAGCTACATAATTAGTTACATATACCTTTTATATATAAAGTATAGATATCCGCCTGTTATGCCTTTTTATGTATAAAGATTATTTCAGTTACTTTCTGTCTTTTTAGCATTTTACTGCTTTCCTAAATTGTTATAAATTTTCATTCAAAATACATAAACCTCATCTGCAAAGCAGGATTCATTTCAGTGTTCAATTTTCTCTTGCGCCATTCAAAAATAAAATAGTAATGCTTCAGATGAAAACATATGTAGAAGTTTATTCATCACTTAAAGAATACTTCAACAGGGTAATTTTTCGGAAACCTTGAAGATCTAGAAAATAGTTTTGGATAACTCTCTCGCGTTTGATCACATATAACTTTCGATGTTGATTGCATTTGGTTGGATTTTTATCTTAAGTCCGCGATTTTTTTCCATAATTCTGGTCCATCATTTCTTCGGGGAAATCGATACCTAAGATTGAAAATTAGGGGGATTTGGAACACGTGTTTTGAAGATAACTTAGATAAGTGTATCTTTGTCATTTTCAATAAAACTTTGTAAAAGATGATGTAGTTGAATTGGAATCTGTGGATTTGGAACCCAGCAGAGACAGATCCAATATTATTTTTTCTGGAAAGCATGTAGAATTCTTAAGTATATCCTGTACAATAAGGCAACAGGGAATTTTTATTCAGTGTTTTTTATTTAGAGAATTTGTTTCTGTAAAATTATCTTTCTTATTAACCATTTATTCGAGCATAGCACTAGATTTTTAATTTACATATAGACTCATTTAGAACTTTATTTAGTAAAGTATTTAGTATACATAACTTAAATAAACGATATTAGGTTTGGAAAAGAAAGCATCATTTAATAAATTTCTTAGGATTCGTGTGAAACAGGACCAAGTTCTATAAACTTTAATCTTTCGTAAATTAATTTACGTAATACTGATAAATAGCACCCTTTTCTGTTATGTAAATCACTTTCATGGGGAAATAGTGCACATATAAGGCAGTATTTCTCTAAAAGATACCCTAATTTATGACACTAAAATATTTACCATGAAAAGAGAGAACATCCGTATTAGAGACCGGTGCCTGCAGAGTTAAGGTCACACACAAACGATAGGGTTCCAGGTAAAAAAAATGTCATTCGAGGCAATTAATGCTAATTTTAGTGGAAGACTTTACAATAAAGTTCTTCAGAACGCTTAGATAACTTTTAATATATTTTTTATTTTACATTTTTAAAAATTTCTATCGTTTATAACAAACTTACAGTTTTGACAAACTTACCGTTTATGAGACAAATTTCAGTGCAATGACATTTTTTTTCCAAATCTGTAACAGTCAGATATTAACCAGTTCTTCAGACTATAAAGAAATCCCGTATAAACTTATAGCATGGTGAAAGGAATAAAGGTACGATCAATTTGATTCCTGTTGATTCAGCGGTCTAGGAATATAGCAGAATAGATCAGCTGTAGGTAAGTAGTTTGGTTTGGGAACGCTATCATCTGTTGCTAGGACTCGAGGACTAGCTGTAAGATAATTCCCAGTTGAATAGCAAACCAGTTTTGTGGGTCAGATTAGTACATTTTTCCATTCTAAATAAAAATTATAGGTTATTTTTCTGTAATTGCTTTCCAACTGCTATGCTTAGAAGCATTTGTTCAATAAAAAGTTGGGTCTCCTATTTCCCGAATTACAGCATGTATTCGTAATGTTGTCATACATTTGCAAAAGTATCAGCGGGAAACTATTACAAAGTGGAGACGGTAGTCCAAATATTCCTTTAAATAGCTTTAAAATGGATACAGACCTTTACAGAAGAACGTGGTTTTCCAAAAGATCCCAATTATGTCCGAATGGGTTTAGATCACGTGATTATATTGTCCACGAAACTAATAAAATGTCCTGCTCGGGTTTATTGAACCTTCCTTGATCCACAATTCTAACACTACATCATATCATCTACAAAAAGTCCTTCATCTGTAAAATTGTCATCATCGATGGCAGATCTTGATCATCTTCATTATTAAAAAAACAAACCCGGATAATATTTTACTTTGCAGTGGTATTGGGGTAATCGTTGGTAACAGTAAAACAGGCCTTATGTTACAAATTTACTTTCAGAATCATACCCAACGTTGGTAATCAAACTAGCCCCACCACTTCATCAAGCTTCCACTTCATTCTCTGTGTAAACATTAATTGTAAAATAGAGAGAAATATGATTCATTCGATGTCTGACAGCAATACTAGCAATACTTTCTTCCACTCCCTACAATGTTCAATTACAACATTCTTTACGCCAACGTTGTCATTTGTTTTCGAAATGTGTGGCTAAGATTTAGGCAGGCGTCTGCTCAAACCCGATTCTTTTAAATTTCTAGGTCATAATACGCTTAGATGGAGGTAGACTACATTTATTATTATTATTATTATTACAAACGGCTGGTGTGAAATGAAACGTTTATTCGAGCAAACAATCTTTTGAATAAGTCGGTAGCCTCGTTCTTGTAGATTTGACTTTGTTCCATAATTATACCTTTTTGACTCAAGCAGACAAGGTTTGATCTGTTTTTATCTAAATCCTCAAAAATTGAAGCTTTTGAGACAGTAGTTAGTTGATGTTGTTTTAATCGTAACAACAGGGAAACAGACTCCGATAATTGTCTTTTTCTGAAATTTGGAATGATCCAGTGTGTTTCCCATTGTGAGTTACTCTGTTGACTTCAACTAGTTTGAGAAACACTCAAATAACTACACATACCGGTTATTAATTTACTGGGTTTATTACACAGGTCTGCAAATTTTCTGTGAATAAATATTTTTTGCAAAGTAGCAATTGACTTTTATGGCTTTTTGGTATGCTAATTTCAAATATGTCATTCGTTTTTGTCCATCACGTAACAGTTTTTTGAAAATTGCGTTTGAAAATTTAGAAAAATAATGCTTTATATGCCATGTAAAACCATTTCTAGGAAGTAAAACATAGTAATAAGTAAGAAGTTTTGTGTGAAAAATTACTTTAATACATATATATTTAGAATCCACATTACTGAGTCGTTTACTGTCATTAGTACAAAAGCATATGATTCTGAATATTCAGCAATGGCCGCATAAAGTCAAGTTTCTAAGGCTTTGTAGTACCTTTTTCTTTTGTGTTGAATACTCCGGGGGGAAGGAGATCTTCTGTGTGAAACTTGCGGCTATTCTCTATGTAGCGACCAGCAGTAATCTGCAATCATGTTTTTGTTCCATCTACCTTGGTATCTGAATTCCATCTGCTTAATGTCTTGGTGAAATCTTTCACCGTGTTCCTCACTGACGGCACAAGATTTTCAGGAAAATAGTCCAGATGATACATCAGGAAATGAACTTTTAAGCTGACAGAACATCCTATTTTTTTTAAATTTTCAAGCATACTTTGTACAGTTTGTTTGAAGTTGGGATCCTTATAATTTCCCAGAAATTTATTAACAACTTCTTTAAAGGAGCTCTAAGCTTCCTTTTCAACCTTTGTCATACATACTTCAAATTTTTCGCCCTTCATAAGTTTTCGAATATCTGGTCCCACAAAGACACCTTCCTTCAATTTGTCTGCAGATAATCCAGGAAATGCATGAAGCAAGTGCTTGAAACACAGACCTTCTTTGTCTAGAGCTTTCACGAATTGTTTTATCAAACCAAGTTTTATATGAAATGGAGGCAGAAGAATCTTTTCTCGGTCAACCAAAGCTTCCTCAATAACATTTTTGCTGTCAGTTTCCATTTTCTCTCTTACTGGCCACTCTCTCTTAATCCAATGTTGACTCCTTTCCCTGCTCTCCCACTCACACAGGAAGCATTGATATTTTGTGTATCCCCCTTGAAGTCCAAGAAGCATGGCAATTACTTTTAAATCCCCACATATGGTCCACATGTGATCCTTGTATTTAAGTTTGTTAAAAATGATGGCTAAATTTTCGTAGCATTCTTTGCAGTGCACGGAATGTCCAACTGGTATTGAAGCATATTTGTTTTCGTTATGGAGTAGCACAGCTTTGAGGCTTCTTTTGCATGAGTCCATGAAGAGCCTCCATTCCTGTGACAGAATGAATGAACTTCACCTCATTGTCAACATTATTTTATTAATTTCTTTATTTTTTTTATTTATGTGTATCGAACATTTTTTGATTTTATTAATTGGTTATTATAAAATAACAAAAAATTAAGTTGTATATATATTAATGAATTTTAGCTGGCGAACAAAAATAAATTACATGTTAATTGTATATTCATAAAAACACAAAGACTGAAAACAGAAAATTTCATATTGTGAAAAAACTGTACGTGATGAAATTTTTTGGTTGTTTTTTTCTGAATTCAGCGTCCCAAAATACATCTGAAACAATGCTTAGTTTTCAGGAAATATTTTCATCGCAGACCTGTGCTATCGGGCAAAAAATGAAGAAGAAACTGCGTTTCAATACTGATAACAATCGTTTATTATAATGAACACGGAGAATGCATATTGTACCACGGATTTTAGCTATAAGTCTAATTTGTACCTATAATCTCATTATATCCTGATTTAATAGACTCTATATAACAAGGTAGTTATGGCATTAAGGAAAATTTTTCTTTTCATATCGTGAATCACATTATATACACTGTGAAGAGAAGTACGATTTATCCGTGGAATAAATCCTGGCTAGCATCAAAAAGGACATTTCCAACAGAGGGACCGGAGAAAGCAACTTTTAGATAGTTACTAGCTGAGTGGCAACCCGATGTGTTGCTTTTTCGATTTAAAATGAAATAGTTTCATTTATTAAAGATTAAAAACCGTTTAATCTCTTTTAAAAATATATTAGAATTTTTAAAAAACGAAATAATAATTTAAAATTTTCTTTCTCAAATTTCGGTTTTTGGCTTTTGAAATAATTCTTTTAAATCTCCGTTTTCAAATTTTGCATTTTAGACAAAAAAGAAATTCATTCAATTAGAAAAAATTCTAAAGGTTTTAACTTCTCATTTCCTAAAACTAAAATTATTTCTGGTACTTTAAAATTATTTCTGGATTTCAATTATTAAATGACTCGTTCTCAACTAATATTTTTTCCTTTTGGCAACTGAGCAGAATTTCTTTTGAAGAGTAGAGTTCCTGGGTCTATTGACTTTAACTCCTGTCCAAGATGTTTATTATCAATGTATATGTGCTCAATAGAAAAAATTATTAAGTTAAATTAAATTTAAAGTTACCAGTTACATTAATATAAAAATTAAGTTTAAAACCTTCAAAAAGTAGAAGTGTAAGATAAATTTAAAAATTAGAAATATATTAAGATTAAATAAATTAAGATTAAAATGAAGAATTAAAAAATTTAAAGAAAATAAGTTGATATTAATTATAAAGTTACGGAAAAAATGGCCCTCAGCAAACAAGATGGAAAGTTCGCATAATAAACGAAAAAAAAAGGCCCTGTGCAGGGTCAAACAATTCGTAATAAGATGATTGCAGAGTTCCGCGGGGGAAAAACAAAAAGCACCAAGATAAGGAAAATGCAGCACCACCTAGGACCGAACCCGTAACGTAGGGTTTACCAGGTCAGCGCCATAGCACTGCACCACGACAACACACAGGTAGTTGAAAAAGATGGCAGGTGTACCGCGGTAAGGCCGAATGTAAATATTACTCTTGGGTAGAAAAAGTGCTTAAAAAAATAGAAAGACAGTTCTGACGAATTCAAAATTGCTGGTGGAAGAATCCTATCAGTTGCTCATTAATTAGAAACAAATTTCACGAACTTGCTGGAATTATTAGTGAGTAAAATAATAAATCGAAAAGTTACGAACTCGGCATTCAGTTAAAAGTGAGTTTTGAAAGTACGCTCTTTTAGAATGAAAACTTTTTTTTATTGAATGTATTTGGTATATTTTGGAAGCTGAACATCTAGCAAATGCCAATAAATCGTAAAATCGACATTAATAGGTGCAGAAAACCGAAATATTTGTCCATCAAAACTGTCGATTTCGTGAAATTCGGAAAACTGCTTTGGGGAAAAAACTTCGTTTACAATGAAAAACATTTTTAAATTTATAAAAATGTGTATATCCTTAAAGATGAAGAGTTGTAAAACACATGGAAATAAAAAATTTGTCGATTGGAGGACGGAAAAGTTGAATTTTGCATGCATGAAAATAGTGGAAATTTGCGAAACGCAAAGGAGCTGGCCCACCCGGAATGTCAGCTATTTCTGCTCTCCTCTTCTATTGAGTTCGGCGGTTTTAATCGAATAATTAAAAAAGTTTAAAGTTTTGAAAGTTGAGAATAGCATCAGTGCACACGTCTCGGCCGTTCGCGTATATCGGTACCAGTCGCGATATCCTGCTATGCTCGGTTCGAAGGATTAGCCCGTCCCCGTGTCTGCTGACTAACATACTAACATTTGTTTACCTTCAGCTGTTAATAGTAAGATTAGCTGAAATTCACTGAAGTTATTGACTGAAAAATAACTGTATTTAAATATGAATATCTTAACATTTTTAATCGCAAAAAAATTAAAACTGCTGTTAGCCCTCCACGTTTGGTGGTGTGCGGGATGCTAGATCCTCGCTAAAACAGAAAAGCCGCTTATATCTGAGCCCTCAAACCCTAATAAACATTCACACAGTCCTATAAACACTGACATATTTATCCCACAGAATAGTAAAAATAAGCATTCATTGCGAAGCTGTAAATTTTCTAAACTTAAAATTGCAGCATCAAGAAATATAAAGTACTCACAGACAGTAAGAGGACGGCAATTCAATACACGTACAGTATGCGCTGCAATATAAACTGAACTGAGCTTTTATTCGTGGGCGGAGGATCCGGTCCTTGTCACAAAATAAATGTTTGAAGCAAAATTCTAGTTGGCCTAGTGACTTTCAACATTCCTTACAAATTTTGAATATAATAGGTATATTAACGGCAATAAACTGACAATCTGTGTGGGTTTTATTTTTATTTAATTAAATTAGGCCGAGGTGGGGCCCTGTGGTAAGCGCGCTAGCTTTGGGTGCTGAGGGGGCTCGGATCGAATCCCGGCACGAGCCACTAAAATACCTCCGTTCGTGTTCACCCTTCATAGGGGGTAATGATGGTCCGCCTATATGGTGCTCCCATAATAAAATGTCCTTCAAAACTGCGGTGAATAACAACAGGCGAATGTCTATCCGACAAAATGCCTACGCATTAGAAAAAAAAAAAAGGTTAAATTTCGTTTAAGAGAATAGTTCATGTATAGTTCATTTGAAAAAACTATACTACTCATTTGTAAGATAGACATAGCCATTTTGGGGTTTCCCGAGTTTCCAATCGCACCATGCACATCCGAGCATTAATTAGCTCGGATAATTGAGAGTTCTGTATAAGATTCATCTTCCCAACTACGACAAGGTACAATATTTTTGACTGAGGGAACGGATATCGGAAGGTACGTAATATATAATTTTCATGGGTTCCGATTGTAGATAGTGTGTTCCTGGTTACCGGTAGAATGTAAAAGTTAACCTATAGTAAACATGTTATGCTAACTGCTGTGTTAGGTTTTAGCCATAATGATGTGTGTGTAGTTAATTAATTTGTGTAAATGCCAAGTATAATTGTTAATGCCAAGGAATGTAAGTTAATTATTGTAAGCTGGTGGCGTAAGGAAAAAGAAATATGGTTGGCTGGTTTAAGAGTAAAACGTAAAAGTGTAAAAAGTAATTATATCCTCTCTGTCTCCCTTTTTCTGGCCCTGGTAAAAATATCTTTCTTGTGAAAAGCTTCCTTATCTGTTCCCGAGCCGTAACCGGCCTTGCAGTTTTCGAGGGGCGGCCGGCCAACGATGTTTTTCGCAGGCGTTAGGAATTTAGGAGCGCTGTTTTGATTACACCTACGCGCATGGATACAGCCTCGCAGGTGGTAGCGCCAATTATGTTAGAAATTTAGGCGAGCTGAAATAAAGAAGATGATGCCAAAAGAAATTAATACTCGAAAATAACGGGGTGATTTGAAGTGGTTTCGGTCCGCCGGAGTGGTGAAACAACGGCGCTGGTTAGCAATATTTAACCAGGCCAGGGACTTCCGATGCGGAGTCTTTTTGAGGAAAAAAGGCACGGCGTTTCCTGGGTTTCGATTCTGAAGGAAGGAAGCATTGTGTGTTCGGCGATGATCGCTTGCAGTTTAACGATCTTCTAGCTACCCTGCTCTTATCTCCGGGGTCTCCGATGGAACTCTTCAAACATTTGATGGAAGAGATGGCCAGAACTTCAATATGGGAACATACCTCATTTCCTCTCCCCTCTTTCTATTCCAGGGGCTTTACTATCTTGCCTTTGCTTTCCTGTATTCTCCAGTTTTTTTTGTTATTTAAATGTAATTGTGTAATTTTTTTTATGTTACCACATGTCAGGGTGTTCTCACTTGGTATTCGGCCAAGTTCTTTTTTATATATATATATGTTATTTAAGCTAGTGTATTGAATCTTTGTTTCTGTATGCAAAATGGGACTTGTTTATTCCACGAATAATGGACAATGTGTTTCATGTGTACCATGTCTGCATGGACACGCAGCTGTGGCAACGATAGTGAGGCAGTGTTGCTCTTTACAATCCCGAATTCTTGTGGACCTTCTCCTTGTATAGTATATGTCTCCAGAAGAAAGAGACTGATTTATCGATCCCCAGTTATGGGACGTGCTTCACAACTCGAGAGTTGTCTTCCTAGTGTACGGCAAATGCATGCTTGCCAATGTCATCCCAGCATGTAAAGTGACCCCCGATTATGTCTCCTGCCCTCCACACTATTCCCAAGAGAGAAAGTTGTGGAAGTGTAGCTATTTGCTATTTGCTCAAAGTCTACGGACGAGCTTCATTTACACCTTGTGGTAACATTATTTTGTTTATATTATAAGTGAAATTTGTGTAATGTAATGTTTTTTCGTGAACCAAGTCTATGTTCAATGTAGTTGCCTGTGTTAGGCAAAGTAGTACAAAGTCGACTTGGCACAGAGGTTGCCGGCTACAGAGAGGCTAGTGCGAGTTTTTTTTTTTTTTTTTTTTTTGCCAGTGTGGTCATTTTGTTGTTTTGAGAACATTTGCTTGCAACTATAAGTATATTGTGTGTTTAATTCTTTTTGTAGCTAATATTGCTGTTTACCTTCTGTTTGAATTGAAATTGTGTCTCTGATCTCGAGATAAAAGTGCAGGTGTACCAAGAGTAATTTTTTTTGTAGATTTTAGTTTATAACAGTGCTAGTTTTTGCGATGCAAATCTATTATTGTAATTTTTTTTTGGCATGTAAGAATTAGCATAACACTTTCTCTCCGTGTAGTTTTCGTTTTGCTTTGCCAGTTAATTTGAGTTTTATGTTGCGAGATTTTTCGCACTCTCAGGGGTTGGCGGTCATGGACACACGGCTGTTCGCTAGGGTAGTTTTCCAGGGGACTCACACTCCGCAGCGGGGGCAGATGTGTTGTCAACGCTCGGCGTCCAGTTCCGGGGAAGCTGTTCGCTCTCGGGTATTTTCCTTTTGTTTTTGTTTTACTCGTGCGGGTTGAAAAAAATTTCCCTGCGTTTAATTTTTTTTTCGTTCAGGGGGGATATTGTTATGCTAATTGCTGTGTTAGGTTTTAGCCATAATGATGTGTGTGTAGTTAATTAATTTGTGTAAATGCCAAGTATAATTGTTAATGCCAAGGAATGTAAGTTAATTATTGTAAGCTGGTGGCGTAAGGAAAAAGAAATATGGTTGGCTGGTTTCAGAGTAAAACGTAAAAGTGTAAAAAGTAATTATATCGTCTCTGTCTCCCTTTTTCTGGCCCTGGTAAAAATATATTTCTTGCGAAAAGCTTCCTTATCTGTTCCCGAGCCGTAACCGGATACCCCCTGGCCTTGCAGTTTTCGAGGGGCGGCCGGCCAACGATGTTTTTCGCAGGCGTTAGGAATTTAGGAGCGCCGTTTTGATTACACCTACGCGCATGGATACAGCCTCGCAGGTGGTAGCGCCAATTATGTTAGAAATTTAGGCGAGCTGAAATAAAGAAGATGATGCCAGAAGAAATTAATACTCGAAAACAACGGGGTGATTTGAAGTGGTTTCGGTCCGCCGGAGTGGTGAAACAACGGCGCTGGTTAGCAATATTTAACCAGGCCAGGGACTTCCGATGCGGAGTCTTTTTGAGGAAAAAAGGCACGGCGTTTTCCTGGGTTTCGATTCTGAAGGAAGGAAGCATTGTGTGTTCGGCGATGATCGCTTGCAGTTTAACGGTCTTCTAGCTACCCTGCTCTTATCTCCGGGGTCTCCGATGGAACTCTTGAAACATTTGATGGAAGAGATGGCCAGAACTTCAATATGGGAACAGACCTCATTTCCTCTCCCCTCTTTCTATTCCAGGGGCTTTACTATCTTACCTTTGCTTTACTGTATTATATTTTTTTTTGTTCAGCCTGCAGCGCTGTGGTAAGTTTTTTTTAAGTTTTTTTATTCGCGGAGCTCCTTCTAAGATAGTAATTTAAGCGCCAGCCAGCCAGCCTATTTATAACTGTGTAATACTAAGGGGTATATATATATATATATATATATATATATATATATATATATATATATATATATATATACAGTCGAACCCCGTTATAGCGAACCTGGGATATAACGAACTCCCGGATATAACGAACGAAATTTTTGGTCCCGCCGTTTCCCTATTCTATTTAATGCTAATTTACCCTTTTATAGCGAACCTCCGAAATGTTAAGAATCGGCTATAACGAACCTTTTTTTTCAGTCGACTGATTTATTTTATTTTTTTTTTATTTTTCCGCAGTTGTGAAAACATGACTTCGACTCTGATTTCATATGGAAATGTATGTCAGCTAGTGAAACACGGAGTAAATCAGCGATAAGTCTGTTTATTCAAGGGTAGAAACATCTGCATTCTTTCCCTTTTATGGTACATCCACATTCAAAGAGAAATTCTGAAGGGAAGTACCCCCAACTCCTGTCATCACATTAGTCACGGTAACCCTACTCGTCGGGTAGGGTTCATTTCACTCTCATCCCCCATTCCCGCCCCCAAAGTCCCTCCTTTTTCTTTGATGCTCTGCGGCAAAGACCGACTAGACACAAGATCAGTGCAGGACTGCCCTGCAGACCGCTGCCCATAAATCACTGGTTTCCCCTGCAGAGTACTGAGGAGAATATGAATGTGAACGCGCTATGACGATAGCCACTCTGCAGTTGTAATCCCGCCAGTAATTCGGTAAGCGAAACCCCAGTAAGAGGAGGAAGGGGAGGGGAAAGGTTCATCAAACGCTCGAGGAGAACAAGTAAAAGCATGAACAGTATAGCATATGCGCACCCGAGAACAAGGGGAAAGGTCAGCTCAGGGTCGAGCCGGAAGATTCATTTCCACACGCAGGTGGAAGGGAAGTCATTTCATCTAATTCACCTATTTGAGTGTTTATCACAAGTTAAAAATTCGCTTTTAAGAAATCATTAGGTACATCATGTCGAGCAAGCGTAAAGCATTCTGCATCGAAGAAAAAGTAAATATCATAAGAGAAATACAAAATGGAGGTAGCCAAGTTGACATTTGCCGAAAAAAAGATTTATCGAAATCTACAGTTGGAACAATATGGAAAAACAGAGAAAGCATACTTTCTGCTTTCGAGAAAAATTTGAACTCCCAAAAAAAATTAAGAAAAGCTGACCATCAAGAAGTGGAAGAAGCCATCAAGAAGTGGTATTTATTAAAATGGTTCAGCATTCAAAGAAGCCAAAATGTACCAATTTCTGGGCAAATGATTCAGTCAAAAGCTGATGAATTTGCCAGTAAATTTGGAATTCCATTTTCGTGTTCTAATGGATGGTTAGACAGATTCAAGAAGCGGAACAACATATCTTCCGGAAAAATTGTTGGAGAATCGGGAGATGTTTCAACATCCAACATCGATACGTGGAAAGAAAATATTTGGAATGACATCTCTAGTGAATATGACGAGAATGACATATTTAATGCTGATGAAGCTGCACTGTATTACAAGATGACACCAAACCAGACATTAAAATTTAATGGAGAGAAATGTAATGGCGGAAAATTGTCGAAAGACAGAATCACATTTCTTGTGTGTGCCAATATGAGTGGGACTGAACGTCATAAGCTTCTAGTAATTGGAAAATCTAAACACCCCAGATGCTTCAAAAATATCAAACGGCTTCCTGTTTCTGATGAAGCCAACCGTAAGGCGTGGATGACTAAGGAATTGTTTGAAAAAGAACTTCGAAAGAGGGATCGTGAACTTTCAGCTAAAAAACGGAAAATTCTACTTCTGCTTGACAATTGTAGTGCACACAAAAACGATAAACAATTACAATCGATTAGAATTGTTCTCTTTCCCCCGATTGCAACTTCTGTAGTACAGCCTATGGACCAGGGTGTCATCAGAAGCCTAAAATGTCATTACAGGAAGCAGCTCATTTTATGAATTTTAGAAGGATATGATAAAAATGTAAAATGTGACGTTTCTCTTCTTGATGCACTTCTAATGCTCGAAAAATCTTGGCGGCTTGTTACAGATTCTACAATTAGAAAATGTTTTCGACATGCTGGCCTAGCAAAGAATGTTGAAGAAGAAGATGATGAAGATTTACCTATCGCGATGTGGATAGAAAATCACAATATTTCCTCATTCTCGTATTGTGACATGCAATTGTTCGAAACATTTGATGATGAAATCATTACATGTGAAAATCCGACTGATGAAGATATTGTGGAAGAAATTAAAATGAATCATTCTGAAATCGAAGATTCTGCATCTGATGCTGATGAAGAGGACCACATAAATGATGAAATTCCCACCATCTTAGATGCTACAGCAGCAATGCGTGTAATTAATAAGTTTTTTTCCACACAACAGTGGAAGAAAGAGCGTTGCAGTCATGTGACGTACTGGACAAAGAAATTCATATAATGTTTCTGAAATCGGTATCACGTCAGCAGAAGATTACCGATTATTTCTGTAGCAAAACAGTGAGCAAGAATTAAAGGTAAAATGAATTTATATCCATTTGTCTTTCATTTTTAATTAGTTTAATTAGTATTGTATCAGTTTAATGTTATCGATTTCAGTCAATTTAATTCATTAATGGTCATTTTTAATAGATTTTATCGTTTTTTAATACATAATTATTGAATACACATAGCAACTAATGAGTTATACATTTTGTGAACATTTTTCTTAACGGTTCGGATATAGCGAACCACCGGATATAGCGAACCAAACCTTTGGTCCCTTGAAGTTCGTTATAACGGGGTTCGACTGTATATATATATATATATATATATATATATATATATATATATATATATATATATATATATTTATGTGGGTAAAGTTACTCACTGCTAATTTGAATTTGGAATTATGTTCATACGGAACTTGTTTAAATTGGCAACTATCGAAAATGTGAGATAGAATGAGAGACCTAAGAGGCAATGTAAATTTTGATAGTATACTGCATATAAGATAATTTAATAAATAGTTCTTGCCTCCATTTTTATTGTTGACTCAGTTTTGCATCATGTTTCTTGACATTTATCACCATTTTGGGTTTAGTATTTTTTTGGTTGCTATGAAAATAATTTTATCCACTTTACGGGCCTTCTTAAATGTTATGATGGGTATTCATTTTTCATACGGCGAAATGGTACCGAGTGCCCATTCCGATAATCATTCTAGAAAACTTAATTATAACAAAGGTGTAGTAACTCAAAAAAAAGATTACAACAAACATGTATAGACATTTTATTCACATGAACCCGAAAAACTTTTTATTAAATGCTCCTTAAACCCTTAATCACTGCTGTTCCCTTGTAAGGGATCTAGGATTTATTTGTCGGGTAAATATTAAGTATCCATAACTGTTATTTCATTCATATTGTACACCACAGAAGACTCTATGAAAAATAGCCTTGTCAAAAAATAAATAAATAAATAAACAAAAATAACAATAATAATAAATAAATAAATATAAAGTATATCCTAAACTTATTACGGTCTAACTGATTAATATTACTCCTGGTGGCCTGTGGTGGCCTTGTGGTACAGCGCGCTGGTTTTCGGTGCTAAGGGCGCTCGGATCGAATCCCGGTGTCGCGCCACTAAAATACCTCCATTTGTGTCGTCTTTTCATAGGGGGTAATGCTGGTGCGTCTCTATGGTGCTCCCATAATAAAATGGCCACTAAATACTCCGGTGAATAAGGGTGAATGTCTATTCGACAAATGCTTCCGCATAAGAAAATATAATATAATATATTACTCCTGGGAGGAAGCATGATATAATACATCCAACAAAGGCCACATATTCAAACCTCTCCAATTTTCAAACGTGGGAACATGTCCAACCATGTCGTTGGTCCGTGGTGAATTAAAATAACGTCGAGTAGACATTTAACTCATAAGAACTTGGAATGTATAAGTAAAGATGAAGAAACAATAAAATGAAACTAATTGGTTTGGACATCCTAAGATCGAAAGCGTATGTACACATGAAAAAGAAAATGGTTTTCAAATGAAAGGATAAAATTTTTACAATTTTTCCTCTCTTCAAAACTGCATAGGAAGAATTTCATAATTTTAATGTGACTTAATATCATGTTTCACACTCTTTTCTTTGTTAGTACCATAAATGCATCATCTACCTTTTTAATACCTCCAAATAAAAGAAAAACAATATTCTGGAACCATATTTGATTCCCTAGACAGAGCCCATTTCTCTAAGAGCACTTGATCCCCCCCCCTGCTACCCCCTAAAGCGATTTTACTTAAAGTGGTGAAACACATTACTGAACTGAACCTTGTAAAACTTTGATACTTCAATACCCCTATTCATTTCATTTGAACTCTCTCAAGGAGATACTTATAGCGCACAGTACGTTGAATGATAAAAACATTCAGAATTGATAAGTAGCAGCTTGAAAACTGATCATTTGTAATCTCCCCTTCACGCATCAACCCTTCTCTATTGAATTGCTATGTTGGATGAGATTTAAGAGACTCGGTATCAATATTTTGAGATATTCCTTTTTGTTCCTTCCTGGGTTGAAAAAAAAGCTGAATAAAACACTTCTATTTTTATTATCACATATATTATTTAAACGGGAGGCTTATTTTAACAAATATAAACTTTAATTTTAATTAAAGAGAATATTTTATAGCTTTTAGTGTTTATTCATTAGGGCAAAGAGATGGTATTTTGGTGGAATAAGCAACTTAAGGGTAATGAATGAATCCTTTTGGAGCGTTTGTCGGTAGAGAGAATCATCCGTTGCTCTTCATGTGAGCCAATTCACTTGCGTTTTCATAATTAGAGCTATGAAATTTTTAACTACACGAGGGAAATAGAATGATTGGTTGCGTCAGATATCTCAAGACATGATATTTATGCTCATATGCTAAGACAAAGTCTCTCACTAAAGAGACAAAGATAATTTTTGTTCATTTTAAGTCACTGAAATAGGACGTGCGGGGGTCTAGTGCCTAGGTTTGGGGTATTGTAATGCATTAAGTATTACGGCCCCCCCCCCCCCACTTTCGTATACAAGCCACTGTGAAACTGAAGATCCTTGCTGCGCAGCAATTCCTGCAAACTCAGTCAAGGGTTAATTTCTCATGTTCGGTGGTGTTTCTTATAGGCCTGGGCACCGGACGGACAGTACAGATCTGCCGACCAATTTGGGAAACCCTGGGCCCCTTTGGGTTATTGTAAAAGCGATAAGACGCGAGGGAGATACTCCGAACCCATCATGATATTTTCGGGTCTGAACTGTTTCAGGGTAAGATCTAGAAGCCTGGCGAGAAAGTTTTACGGTGTCTTGAGAAATGAGATTGTCGACTGATTAAAAGCTACGCCTAGTGCTCCACAACATCTCTAAGTATATCTTGGTTGATAGTACTAGCTTTGTTTATTTATTGTAATGAACACTTCTTAAATTCCGCAGTAAATGAAAAATGACGACTACATGTTGCGAACCAGTTAATAGTTCATCATCAGGCCGAGGATCATTGGTTTGATTGTCGCAATGAACAATTCATAAATGCAATGGACAATTTACAATGCGACAATTTCTAATAAAGGATCATTTTACAAATGTTTCAGTCCGATTGTGCTACAGCTCCGAATGTTTTACCAATATCCCTACAAAAAACAAATAAATTTAATTATAAATTAAACAATGAAGCTCAGAGAAATAAACAAAGAAAAGTTATGACTTACTGGAGAGTTGTGGATAACACATCTAATGAACCCTTCTTCAATTCTAATAAATTAAAAATAATAGCTATAAGTTTCGAGCCAGTTAATACACTGGTGTAAGAAATTAAGAGAATTTGCAGACTTGGTCGATTATCTCTAGAACTACTGTACCGATTTTAATGAAATTTGATATGTACATTAGGGTGGAACGAAAAAAACTTTTTTTTTTAATTTCAATATGCTCTACTTTTCAAAAGTTGCCTTTTAACAAAATAAAGACGGAAATTAAATATTAACCTAATTGGTGCATGTTTTCAGTTAGCGCAAGAAGGGCAAACTTTTGGTTTTTATTAAATTTTTAACAAATTTTGCAATTATTTTGAAATTGAATACAATTGTAGTACAAAAAAGTAGCAAAATATGTAATTTAAACATTCCTTTTAGTCAGGAGATCTTCTAAATATATTATACTAATACGTTTTACTTCATAAAAATAGTACACATAAAGGCACTTAAGGACGAGGCACTTAAAAGACACTCGGACATCACGGTGGAACGAAAAAATTTTTTTTCGGAATTTCAATATGCTCTAGTTTTCAAAAGTTGTCTTTTAAAATTAAAATTAAGAATATAAATTTTTTTTGCTCTACTAAAATATTTTCAAGTACCGCAAAGGGCTTCAAAATGGATATTTTATGAAAAAGTTATTATATTTGCATTTTTTGTTAATTTCTTTTATAGTATATTAAAATAATGTATATTTTCTGTAAATAAAATATTCAAAATATGATATTTTGACAGAAAACTCGCATATTCTAAGTATTTCTAATTTTTAGATGCCATAACAGAACAACTGATTTTGTGGAATTTCGCGATTTTCATCATATTAATTTTACATTAGCATATTCTTATAATACACATTGGAATGAAAGAAAAACAATTTTTAATTGACGGACCTTAGTTAAAATAAACAAATCACACTTATTTAGAAAAATATTAATGTAATGTCTATTAAGGCAAAACGTTATTTTGAAAAAAATATTCATGTTTTTCAAAAGTCCATATTAATCACACATGGTTTCCATTACTTATTTCACTGACACATTGAATTGTTTTTTTTGTTTCAAATTTTGGCATTATTTTTTGAGAATTTTTTTTTTTGTTTTTATCAATGCATCTCTTGGAGAAGTACCACGAACGAACAAGGATGACCAGGTAACTAATTTAACAATCCTTTCTACTACTTGTGTGTGACATGGAATGTTGTTGAGGTCAATAATTTGTTTCTCGTGATCAGATTCTTTTGTTTCCTTTATAAACAGTTTTAGTTTATCATCAGAAACATCCCTCGTCATAGGAGGTTCTGTTACTTTAACATCATTCCATTCAATCATATGAATATAATCCTTGGCAACAAAGTTTATACGTGGAACTAAATTCTTTCTGATGCCTCCTTCATTTTCTGCCCTTGCTTTTAGAATCCGGCGTAATCCAAGCTCTCTTACATGACTGCGATCGTCTAATATCATACAAAGGAGGAGATTTTCCGAAGCGGCAAAGTATGCATTTCTTTGAATGACACGGTCAATTACATTTTTAAGAGTCTAATTGAGGTAACGTGAATAGCTTACAAGTTTCCACAAGTGCTTCGATCCAGGGATACAAGATGGTTTTAGCTTTATGGTAAACCAAATTGGTGCATAAACTTTCAAAATGTACTCAGTCAGTATTCGGAAATTTTTTGCAGGACATGCTCTATAGGTTAAGGTCTGGAGATATGGCTGGCCAATCCATCCGGCGAATATCCTCACTCTCTAGAAATTCGTCGACCAGAAGAGCTCTGTGTGGCCTCGCGTTATCGTCCATTAAAATGAACTCAGGGCCAACTGCACCCCTGAAAAGGCGAACATAGGGCTCCAAGACCTCATCCCTATACCTGACACTAGTCACAGTGCCTCTTTCAAAGACATGGAGAGGTGTGCGGCCATCCAACATGATGCAGGCCCAGAGCATCAAACCTCCTCCGCCATAATGGTCGATTTCGTGGACATTGGAGGGTAGGTAGCGGGTCCCTGATTCTCTCCATATGAACGTACGGCGAGAATCGGTGTTTAGGCTGAACCGGGACTCATCAGTGAAGAGAACGGTCGCCCATTGATCCATACTCCAATCTCTATGCTCTCTGCACCATGATAAACGGATTCTCCTGTTCGTAGAAGTGAGCGGGACGCGAACAGCAGGTTTTCTTGCAAACAACCCTCTCTCATGAAGTCTTTTGGAAACAGTCACCCTTGATACACGGGTTCCTGTGGCTGCATACAAGTCACGAGAGAGCTGAGAAGCTGTAGCACTCCTGTTACGCCTCGCTATAATCGACAAATGGCGATCTTCTCTGGCCGTCGTGGCTCTTGGACGACCTTGCCCAGGCTTTCTCTCGATGGATCCAGTATCCTGGAACTGTTTCCATAAGTTACACACGACGCTGGGCGTTAAATTGAACTCTCTACAAATTTGGACTTGAGATTGGCCTGCTTCTAGCCTCCCCACAATTCGCCACCTCATTCCATCATCTAAACGTTAGTGGTTACTCATTTTTACTGTTACAATTTAAAATTAACCGATTGCCGCAAAATAACACCAAGAATTAACCCATTTTTTAGTTTATTCTGCAACCGCTGTTTCATACCTTCCGACTCCAACGAGTGTTACGCACGATAATGCGTGTGTATTACAATTATTGAATGGTTATTTGTTTTGTATTGTATCAATGTATGTACTACATATCAAATTTCATTAAAATCGGTACAGCAGTTCTAGAGATAATCGACCAAGTCTAAAAATTCTCTTAATTTCTTACACCAGTGTAGTTCATCATCAGGCCGAGGAGCGTTGGTGGGAGTGTCGCAATGTGAACTGTTTCTTCAACTATTTAGAAACATCATTTTTAATTTATTGTGGACTTGAAAAAGTGTTCATTACATGTGTTATCCACAACTTTTCTGAACCTCATAATTATTCTTTATATCTTCCAGCTTCACTTTTTAGTTGATAATTAAAATTGTTTTTGTAGGGATATCGGTAAAACCTTTCGATCTGTAAAGCTTTTCGACTGAAACATTTGTATAATGCGCCTGTATTAAAGATCAAGCAATTGTTTGGCTAGGCACATAGCCAAGCCAAATATAAAAAAATCATTTCTGTATTGTACCATTTCCTTTATAGTTTTTATTTTTTATTTTTAGATCTTTGTCTGTTGTTTGTATGAGCAAAGTTCCTGTGAGTGATATATTTCCATCAGTTTGTCATGGTGATTAGTCACTTACAGGATAATTCCGCGATTAACGTATCCGCCAAGGATGCCGAAGTTGATGGGTTTGATTTATCTCCCTGCCAGAGGCTCTTTAGAGTGAAAAAAACGTATATAAGTGATGGGTTGTTATAAAAATTAGTACAGAAAATTTTAAGAAAGTCTTTTCATTCATTAATTATTAAATTAATTTAAAGTGTTAAAAGAAACATGTTACAGAAAAGTTACAAATATTCCCCGTGCTAAAGTAATTCCCCTATGTAAGCAAATGATGTAAACCCTTTGATAAATATTGTCCCATTTTAGGAATTTTTAGTATATTAAGCTAGTGGAAGGGAAAATAATGCCAAAAGTGAGTGTTTTCCTCTTGTGATCGACTAGTATATTTTGCGCGCCGTTCCAATACATTTGATTACGCTTCTCAAAAGGCAGGATGGACCTAGTCGTACTTTTGACGCCCTACTGGGAACATATAATTTTAATAAACATCTGCCACTTAATTATCTCGCTTGCTTTCTAAAAAGGTAATATATGAAAATACAAATATCAAGAAAGTCTTGATGGACATGTCCCATTTTCACTAACACAGAGGGTCTGGTCCAGTGTTTCCCAACCTTTTATGTGCCATGCTCCACCTAGGCCTTTCTAAAATCCTTAATTCCCCCCATGTAACATAATGCGGAATGTATCCCCCCCCCCATTATACGGGATCCACTCTTTGTATATCCATATGTAAAAATTGCTTCAGTTAAATTGCTTCAGATACAGGAATCACTGATCTCTGGTCTCTCTCAGAGAACGCTAGGTTTTCTGCTGTTACTCTAGTTTGAAACTTAAATATGACGTACTGCTTCGATGGGCTGAAGCGTACATCAATTGTCATCGCAGATCTTTAATCTCAATTTTTAGCCACAGGGAATTTGCTTCTTTGTATTTTTCTATTGTCTGAACAGGAAAGGAATAGTCTGTTATCTGCATTTGAAAATAGATCTTTAAATGCATCCCAAGAGTTAAAAAAATAATATTTCCAAAAAACAAATTTATTATGAAACCATAACGATCAATAATTTAATACTCTGGAAAATATAGACTTCGGAAAATTTGTAATTTTAAAAACTACACGCTCTTCTGAAATTAGAAAGAAAAAAAAAACCGAAAGCAAAATTCCCCATAGCTTAACATTGAGACTGAACATCTGCGATGTCAACTGATGCACCAAGAGAAAGCATAAAGAAATAATGCTTACTCTTAATTGTAAAGACTGATCTTACATTGTTATTCTAAGTTCAGATTTCTTCTCCTCTCTACACAATTCTTACTTCTCTTTAGCAGCTCAGTTTTCAGTAACACTTCCTAAAAAATCATTTCTCTGATAAAACTGAAAAATTCTGAGCATAGAGTGTCGACACTGACAAAATAATGGTATATAAACACTTTTCTATGCCACATGTATTGCCATAAGTTGTTGTTGTTGCTTATGCCCCTTGACCGACATGTAACATCAGGTCAAGTCCCGAAGGCTATGGGCGATGAAGGTGCGGCTCCTGTTTTGAATTAGCACCACAAGGGTCGGAGTCCGACTTGGCTAAATGACCGGTCCCGAAATTTTGAACCGAGTCAAGTGACGAGACCGGAACACTTGACCCCGCACTTCCAGAGGTAAATTGGAGAACTTGGAGGACATTGTAGCCACGCCCTATTTTACGTGCCCCGGCCACCATTAGTGAACACGGCGGTAGATTTGAAGCGACGAGCATCGAACCAGGGACGTTCAGATCACTGGCCCGCTGCTCGTGCCAACCGAGCTAGCCATAAGTTGTTTGACAATTTAACGAATCATGCAAACTGAGTAAAAAATCGGCGCTTTGAAAAAATGTCAATTCCTAATGCTGACTTTTATATTTTACTCTCATCTCACTTAAGAGCATACAAGCTAATGAGTGGCATTACCTTTATCCTTAAAAGTAGAAAAAAACATGGAAAGATAAACCGAAAGTAAAATATTTTGATTATTCAACTTCAAAAAAGGCGAAGTTACTTAATAAGTTAATAAGTTTAATTTTACCCTGATAACACAATTCTCCAAACTAATCGTGTTTACAAAACTTCATTAATGTGTTATTGGTATTCTAAAGCAAGAATGTACTAAAATCTATTTTTCCTTTTCTAATAGTTGTTTTATTGCAAGTAATGAGGAAAAGTACATAATATTCCTTAGACCAAAGTAGAAGAGAGCAAGCCATTAGTTTTGCCGTATTCTCTCTCCCCCTCTCCCCTCTAATACCCCTACACAACGCATTTTTCAAAATTAATTTAAGGAATTTCACTCTCATGCAAGAAAATGTGAATACGAAATTTTAATGTAATGAAAAGTATCGTCCCATGATAGTTTTTCTCTGATCTTCATACATTTTATCCTCCAACGTTGTTTCTGGCCATCGTAATTCAGTTGCTTACGGATGTAACCATGTCGTTAAGACTAGATACTAAATGCTAGACATCACGAAACCACGTTTTTGGAGAAAATGAATAAATCCGAGCAAAAGGGGAGCAATTAGCTGGAGGAGCGAAGAAATGGAAGATTTATTCTTCTGGCAATCGCCTTCTTATGACAGTCGCAATAAACTGGACTGTCGGGAGAAGTCTAGTTTATTAAGCCTGTTGTAAGAAAGCGATTGTTTGGATTGCTCTGTTGACTACTAGGATATTTTATTAGCATATAAAGGATAGAAGTTGTCATGGGTATCTCGCCATAAATAAATACATTTTTTAGAATTTTTTATATATTTTGCCCTCAAATCATAAATCTCGAAAATTTTACCAAAATATTGTTCGTTCAATTTTACTTTGTTCCTTCAGCTTCTTTCTCAGTTTCTGAATACTCAATGTTCGGAAAGGAAGTATGAATGCGTCTTTTTTCTTTAAGTATTAATAGATATCATTTACGATTCGGGAAAGTAGGAGGTCCGAAAATGGCTCAGTGGTCATCGCTTTTGAACAGGTAGCTCGCAGTGCTTTCAGTAAAATGAAGCCCCGGAGTTTTAACTCCGTAAATTACTATTCATACGGAGAGAAAAATCTATGTTCTCCGAGCATACAAGGTAATACTTTTCTCGCCACACTTTTCTCGAAATGTTTGCTGAGGAATTTCGTCCTCTCAAGCAACCCAGTCTAAAGTTGTTTTTTTTTTTTGGGGGGGGGGGGGGATATTACAACCTTTTTCAGTCTCCGAACATATTAAAAAAAATTATTTTAAAAAGTAATTTGTCAAAGAATTGCCATACCTTTTCCGTATACTATTTATGTAACAAGATTTACATCACATGAAAAGAAAAGCACTGTTATGATTTTTTTGTGGCACAGTAATCCCATATGACTTTGTTTTCACTCTCTGAGATCTAAAGAACTACCAATATTTTGGAAGAAACGACCTAAAGCACTTAACGTATATTAAACCATAGCAAACACGAACCGGGTTTCGAATCAAGCACTCTAACAAGACTATTCATAGTCTGCAGTGCATAGAAGAGTGGTTCAACACCTATTTATTTATAGAAAAATATCCATCTAGTTATTAAAAATTTCCACATCAAGCTTTACATATAACAATATTTCTGGTGGTTACATATAACAATATTAACTGATGGGAATAATATTTCTGGTTCCCATCAGTTAAAATTTTATGCTCTCTGTTTTCTATCTTCCTTCCTCCTGCTCACTTCTCGTAGCACACTCCCTCTACCAGTTTCTGATAGAGAGTGAGGTAATTTTTTTTTTTTAATTTTTGTGAGTAAAAGGATGAAGCATCTGATTGTCCTGAGAATGCTCTGAACTGACAACCCACTATATTTAAATCTTATTGAGAATTTGATAATAGAATTTATAATTGCAGTTAACTCAGTCTAGGGCAGTGTTTCCCAGCCATATTCGATTCGCTACCCCCTTCAATGGTTTCCATGCACCCTGCAACCCCCTCTCTCCCCATTGACTATTTTCATTAAAAAGGCCTTTCAAGACATAAAGAAAAACACTGAAATGAATTTCCATAATTTAATTCCAACTAAATGTTTAATTTAATAAAAATGAAATTAGTATGAATTTTCTAAGAAATGGAGAACATTAAGAAACATTCGTCCCTCAGTCAAAGGTGTATAAAAACAGGAACAGAAGAGCAGAAAGCCTCAAGAAAAATAATGCAACTACCTTATTGATTCAGAATTATGTAACAGTAAAAATAGAAAAAACTGTTGTCTAAATAAAACTGCTTTATTCTGTTAGGGATACTACAATAGTAATGCCAAAAGTGACAGCAGACTGGTGAAAGACAAACTGAAGTTTAGAATTTGCGCACTGTATGTAATAAATAACCACGATTTTCATTTACCGCCAAATTAAGGCGGTAGATTTCCAATGATCTGAGTTTGCCTTTGAATGAGATTTTTTCCTTTAAAAAACATCACTTCCTACAGTTTCATGGAAAATAAGTATTGACATATTTTTTTGGTGAAATTCGCTAAAAAGTTACTTTTAGTGAATAAAACCATGGTAACCCCTTGAAAAACACCTCGCGCTGGTCTAGGGCATCCTTAAAAAAATTCTCAAAACATGGGCATTTGTTATAAATTTGTTTTATAATTTCGTCTACAGTTTTCTAATGTTATATGGTTATTATTTCAAACCCTCTGTTTCATACTGGTAATACATCCCATGTTGTGTATACCGCTTTTGGTACATACTGAATCTAATTTTCAGATAAATCATGTTTTTGTCATTGATGAAGTGTAAGAAAACATTTGCTTGTTTGACACTTTATCATAATATTCACAGCACTTTTGATGCTGTGCTCCGATAACGGTGCACGCAGCATAGTGATCAGTTATTAGTTGTTGAATTTATCTTTCATTGGTTGGGCGGATTTACTTTGCAACTGGCTAGTTAGATATTTGCATTATCATGAAAAATAAAAAAGACGTAAAATTAGGATTAGGCGAAAGTATTTTCAAAAATAGCGCTCTTCGCTTAGAAGTATTTTGAGAGCCATTTACAAAACTAGAAAAAAGGTAAATTGTAACATACGAGGACATTTCAAATTTTAAGAATTAATTTCACTTGTCCCTTCAGTTGTACTCCTAGAACCTCTAACAGATCGCCAAAGTTGTGCCACTGTGGCAAATATGAATAAAGTAATGTTCAGTACTGTAATTAATGACACTGATTGTATATTTTATACCTGTTTTAAGTGCTCATGGCCTGAAAATGAGACCTACTCAAAAATGGCTTGGTGGGGAACGTGTTAAAAAAAGTTTTGCTTGTAACAGATTTGTCAGTGAATGAACTCCAACAAGAATTTATTTGTTTTGTATATAAAGTGCACAGAGTTTTGATTTTTAAGTCACATTCACGTATACTTTCGGGGAAAATTATATCACTTTGACTAAATATTGGTCATATTTTCAACAGTTTCTGTTATTGGAGTAAATGATTGAATAAATAATTAATATAGTCTGACAACTATAAGACCCACAGAGATTTGATCCTGATCACGATGTTCCTGGATAGTTAGTGCACCCGCAGAATATGGTGGAGAGTCGCACAGATGTGAAATGAACATGGTTTTCATTAATGTCTGATAGAGTAGAAACTTGTGTTGGGTGAGTAACTTTTGCTCTTGACTCCGACACTCAGGTTGCTTCATAGTTGGGAAATTCCAGATTTGAGATTTATGTATGCGATAGCTAATGAAAAATCACTGTACTTTGAGATTTATAAAGTCAGCGGCTTTAAATCAGCTGATTTGAAAGTCTTTCCATACGTTTATTGTATTGAGAAGAAGGACCTATAGAAGACATTCCTCCCCACAGTGAAAATTTTATAATTGTGGTGTCTAATCCTTTCATTCTCATTTTGTGATGCTTTAAAAATTAACCTAGGCCATTTACATTGTCAAACTGAAAAATTTTGTCTTTCATAACTACGCAAACAGAGATATAGAAATACCAGTGGCTGTCAAGCAGGGAAAAATATATCTCAATTTTTTTTGCCATTGAAATTCATATATTGTGTCCAAATCATGACAATTTTTTTTAAAATCTCAAATTGTTACATAGATCCTACCTGTTCTATATAAGTAAAAGTAGAACATGCCATAAAAATGACATACATTTACTCACGCATGTACAAAGTTTATGGGAGTCGAGAATACTGCGGAGCCTGTCCAAATATTTTCTTTTCCGGGTTCGCGGAACCCTCTTAGTTACCTTTATCTTCCTCTACATTGTATTTAGATGATAGCAATTATGTGACTAACCTCTAATTTCTGCATTGACTCTCCTTTATGTGTGCATGCTACTTAATGCTGTAACTTCACCTATAAAAACGAGTTCTTTTCTACAGGAGAAGGATTGTGTATTTAAACGAGCCTCTTTAGTATTTAAATGAACTGGAAGTACGCATCAGCCTCATTTAAAGAATGGGATTCACATGACAAAATCTTCACGGACTTCAATTGGATCTATATTTCTTCAAGTACTAGATTGTTTTTTTTCATTCGGTATTATAGCCTTTTTTTCTCCAAATAGTCGCGTTAATTTCAATTTTCCTTTAGTTAACTCGTGACTATATCTTAATAGCACCGATAAAAAATTACATAATTAATTAATATTCTAAACATCTGTGAAATTAATTCAAGGATACTCATATATTTAAAATTTATCAATTTTTTGGATCGTGTGAATTTTTGTCACAAACGAGTCATTGGCGTTTGGATGCGCCATTTTGTTGAATGGGGACTTCGAGCCTGCGCACAACAAAATTAGCGCAACAGTAAATTTCTGTATAAAAATGATGATGCTGCATTTAAGCCTCAAGTTAAATTTTCAAGATTAATATTTAAATAACTTTACATATTTTTAAACAAAATTTTCAAATTTTTTGCCTACTGTTTGTATATACTTTTTATTTTTGTTTCCCAAAAATTGGAGGTTCAGAATTAGGACCTTGTTTAAGGTCCTTGCTTAAGGCTTAAGATAGCCACGCTACTGGCATTATATAAACACAGCATAAACAGTCAATATTAAGCATTTTTAATATTTTTAGATGTTAAATTTTGGAAAATTTTTTTTATTTTATTGTTATCTATCTCAGCTTCGTGTGAGGCAACTTTCGATGGTAATACCCATACGTTATTACAGTCGGTTGTATTTCATGAGCAAATTCGTAATTATAAAAAAAAAAATGTTGATCCAGCTTCAGGGTAAAATTCCTGTAAAATACCTGAAGCTGATCGTATATGAAATTCTATAAGTTTTGTCTGTAATGCAAAATTACCAATTTAATAAGTTTCGAGACTCTCCTCTTGGAGGCCGTAAATGCTCAGTTTTGTGAACTTTATAAGTCAACCCCTGAAGATCAAGATCATCGTGGTGTATTTTAAGTTGCCTTAACATGTTTTCTGTAAATGTGTGTGACCTCTCAGTTTTATGTAAATTATTCTTACTTATAGGACACTCCCGCATATTTTCCACTGACTTCTTTTTTAGATAATTAAAGCAGAATATACCTTTAGACTAGTAAATGAATATAATGATTGCTTAATATCTATATATTTAAGTTGCTAAGCCGACTTTTTGGGCAGTCCGTGAGAGAAAACTACTGCATCAATTTACTTAATTTTGTTCTTACACGAAAGACTAATCTGTAGATTTCTCAAATTTGGTTTTTGTAACCGCAATTTCTATTAATTAGTGATAATTTACAATTGAAAATAGATTTCTGCGCATGCTCAGTGGCCATGTTTAAATGTGGCTTTAGAAACTCACTTTTTCTGCGCATGCTCAGTGATATGTTTTAATGATAAACACGTTTATTCCGAGGAGTCTTTCTAGATCTCGTTCTTCCATTTTTATTTTTATGATAATTATGTTTGTGAAATGTAAGATTAAACCTGATGGAAATTGTTTACTTCGCGCTGTTTAACTAGCGGTAATTTACAATAAAAAATTGCTTTCTGCGCATGCTCAGTGACATATTTAAATCTGGTTTTAGATACTCACTAAGCAAGAGACAGCTTAAACACATTAATTTGTTTCTGTGCATTATTATGATTTTCTACATTTGGCAGTGATGTGTTGAGTATAGTTTGTGTGTTAGTATACATTTATTTACTATCTAGCCGTCATGTTTTGACGGGTACCAACTAGTTTTAAATAAAGAAGTAATGCTGTGTTTTCGAAGTTCCAGTTTTGTTTGAGTGCTTTGAATGTCATATGCGATACATAATATTTTTCGAAGAAAACAGCTTTTTATTCCAGTTTCCAGATTTTTTTTCTTTTACCTTTCATTTTTCATTACTGAAGTTTTGCTGCGGAGTTCATTGAGGCTTCCTTGAACTACTTAAATGCTGACATCTTAAAAGCTTCGATAAAATATACAGCCTACATGGCCAGTTTCTCAAGATGTTTGGTTAAGCTATTTTTGATTGATATTTTTATATTTTTCTAACAGCCTGAACAATTTAATATAAACAGATAGTAAAATCCCGATAAAGTTTATAAAAAAAAACTCAGGTAACCAATAAACTACTCAGGTAATGTCCCTAGAATGCTTGTTAGGGAAAGATAATAGTGAAGTACAAATGAAAGATTAGATGTATTGGAGTGAAAGATTGATAGGGGGCAGTTTCTTGTCGCATGACATCGCGTAGTTGGTAAAAGATTTATTGTGTTGTAGTGACCAAAAATTAGTTAAGACGGGGGAATTAAGTGAGAATTATTAAAAATAGAGTGTTCTTTCGATTATTCGTTTTGCGGATTTTTCGTGCAGAAAAGATCTTAGGAAGAAGTGGTAGATGAAGAAAGTGAAGAAGAGTCTGGTGATCTGATCAAACACAGCACGGCGCTACCAGGGGCCATTTGCTAGATTTTATGAGTCAATGGAATTATGAATACAGTGATATCATAGCTGTTAAGAAAATTCGTAGTATTATAAAAAAAAAACTGTTCAAATATTCGGTAAAACAAACAAAAATATACAAATTACATACATAAATTAAATTAATTAAATACAAAAGCAAGTGTAGTATTATATTTTGAGAATACAATAAAATTTAACGGAAATCAGATTATCCATGTTTTTCAATTATCTGTGTTACTCCTCTCCTCTATCAACCCGGATAATCAGGAGTAGACTGTATCATTAAATGGAGTAGACTGTATCATTAATGTAGTATTATATTTTGAGAATACAATAAAATTTAACGGAAATCGGATTATCCATGTTTTTCGATTATCCGTGCTACTCCTCTCCTCCATCAACCTTGATAATCAGGAGAAGACTGTATCGGGAAAAGTTGAAATGAATAAAAACCCTGTCTATCATATTCCCGAGGACATGAAAAGTGAAAAAACAGTTGTCACTGCAAAAATTTCCTTTTTTCTGTGACTTCTTGTGTGAGTACTTCATAGTTTCTCTTTTCTCTCCAATTTATGAAGGATAATAACATGAAAATATCTGTCGATGTGTAGTTATTTACAAATGATTGAGGTATCTGAGGTCGTGGCTCAAACTTTGAATCTTTTAGCTGTAACGACGTGTGGGAGTGTTGGTGCATTAAGCTGTCTATTTTTTTTTCTCTAGCTTGTCAAATAATTACAGATTATTACTCAGTAAATAGCTCTCCGCGCTAGATATTCCGGAGCCTATAACCGATAGCTCGTACGACACGTTAATGAGTTTGTACTCTCCCAATGCCCTGGGGATCACAAAAGCTCTTCTTTCCTACAAAAAACTCTAGACCTCTAAACAAATTGAATAAAATGGGATATAATTGGAGAGAGAAAGGAAAGGTTACTGGATTACGATGCGTTTCAAACTTTATACGAATCTGTCTGGTTGATTAAAAATATGCACAATAATTCAGAAGTTATGATATCGGCTCGTGAGTGGAGGATGTTGGGCTCAGTTCATGCTCCGCTCATAATTCGCTATTTTTAGTAAGATATAAGTTATAAACGAAAAGTGAGACATGCGGCCGTTACAAAGTTGCATAAAAGTTAAGAGGATATATTCAACCTTTATTATCGTATTCGTCGGTTTTCATAGCTACCGGCGAGACACTGTCTGCTCTTTGAATAGAAGTCTTGATTGAATGGAGCTATTAATTCCGAGATCACAATTATATATATATATATATATATATATATATATATATATATATATATATATATATATATATATATATATATATAATGTTCATATATGTATGAAGCCAGGTATAAAGGGCTTAAGTCAAAAATAGCGATTTTTCAGTAGGATGATTTTAATTTTTGAACATTTTTCCAAAAAAATTAAGATAACTTAAAGAGCAATATTTTAGTTTGTTATACAAATCTATAATTTCTTTTTATGATTAATGTGCGAATAATAGTTTACTGTTATATTTCAATATTGTTTTGCAATTTTGTTTATTTTTGAGTGCTGACTTAAGCCCTTTATACTAAATGTTATTTGACTTATGACCTTTGACTTCAAATACTTTTTCATTTCAGTTTACTTTTTCCATTTTAACTAAAACTATTGTAAAGGATTTTTGTCACAGAAAGTAATTAAAATTCATATGATAAAATTTGAGTTTAATTTAAAGCAATAAAGTTACCAAAATTATGTAAAATAATTTTTAATTTGATTACACGAAATTAATATCATATAAAATAACCTTAATTTGATTTACTGATAACTAATATTTTCAGGGAGTGTTATCAAGGTCGATAGCTTCAAGATCTGGATTCGAATTTTCAATATTATTTGCTGTTTTTAATTCCAAGTAGAAAGGATGGAATAATGGTGGTATCAGTGGAAGCAGGTCCAACAGATCTTTATTTTTTTTCGGTTGAAATCGGAACGCTGTCCTTGTATCTTTTTCCAAGAGAAATTTGTGTTGGATTATTATTTTTACCACGACGCAGAAAGCTTACTTTTAAAAACTCGGCGGCTTGAGGATTTACTGTATGACTCCTTCGATTCTCGTGTAACATAGCCATTGAATAAAATACCACTTAAAAGACTCACCTTCAGAGTTCTTTTTCCTAATTACTAAACTATCTTTCAACAGTCCAGAAAAATTTTTAAAATCTTCCTGTGTCATTTTCATAGACGTCAAATTGTTTTTTTCTGCTTGTTCCTTTCACTTGCTGATACCAATCTTAAGGGTGATTTATTGGTACTGCATGTTTTTCTTTTGCTTTTCTATAAAAGCATGGTCAACATCACATTCCATGTGGGTGTGACCAGGTACCAAAAATTTGTGATCAATCGTCGACAAATGGAGAAATCCATCATCGCTTTCAAAAACATAGCTGAAACATAACGGTTTTGTCCACTACATGTATCTGAATAATGAGTAATATTTAAGAAATTACTGGGTAAAGACTTTATGTGATGGTACAGACAAGAGGCTATTTCGTTAGCACCGCGGCCGGCAATGGCCTCATGCCCCATGTAGTTAGTAGATTTACCACTTGCAGTATCGTGAATTGTTAAATTGTACGTCCAAAGTTATCATTTATAAAATGAAACTGACGAAAAAACATACGGTGTTAGCATAGGCGTAGCGTGCTTTTAACTTTTGGAGGGGGCACAAATTGAATTAAATTAGGGCCCTCCTCAGCGCTTAAAATATGAAATATTATGATTCTTTTGAAATTGAATAACAATAGAACTGATGTTTGAGTAGTATTCAAAACTTACACAATCAGAAAAATAAATATAATAGAAATAAAATGAGAAAAAAAAATAGCATCGAATTTTTGTTAGGGATCATATCATTGTTAAAAACTATGTTAAGGCTAAAGACATAATCGGAATCTTCAGATTCACAGTTTGAAAAAGCGGGAAAAAACCTACTTTCTTAAAAGGTTTCTACAATTTTCCGATTTTATCTGGACTTCTATTAACGTTTTAATTTATTTCAAGTTAAGTTGGGGAAAGTTTTTTTTTTTTTTTTTGGGGGGGGGGGGGGCAATCTCTTAAAGGCTCTAATTCTCTTTGTCCAATTAATTTACCGCTGCTGTTTATATACGCTTTTTCTAAATTCATATTTTTCTTTTCTATCGTTTCGGACTTTTCTAGACCATTTCTTCTCTTTATTTTCATTTGAAACCTGATTTTCACAAATACTTTCCTGAAAATTAATGTATTTTTCCCCATTTATACAACTTGTTGTAACTCTGTTTTGTTCACCAGTAGTTTGTGGAGCAACGTTGTAAAAAGACACAAGGTGACTTCAACCTTTTATACCAGTCATGAATGTTTTACACCAAGCAATCTAAAAGGCATAACTTGACTTGGGGTTTTTATACCAATTGCAGAATTATAATTTCGACTAAGTCTTTTGTACAAATAAATGTAATTTTGTATACAAAAGTGATAGACTTAAGTCTTTTATACCAGTCAAAAGATTTTTTTTTTATTTTTTTATCTATACTAACAAACATCTAAAAATCCCCTTTTTTGACTTAAGCCCTTTATACCGGGCATCATAGATATGTGCTCTTTGAAAGTGTAACCGTGAATGTTGATAAGATTAATTACCTTAAATGATTGGGAGTGGGAGTTATTATATTATTACTGTCCGACCACAGAACGAAGAACCACGGTTGGCATAGTGCCAAGACGATTCTATTCACCCTGTAGGTAAGGCTGCTGAGGAAGGAGGGGGAAAAGTCTCGTATTCTCTCGACAATCTTTAGAATTGGTTACTAACTGCATTTGCTTGCTTTTTCCTCGTCTGTTATTTTGATTATTATATTAAAATTAATGGATCCTTTACCCAACACAACTGCTCGGAATAAGCCGTTCCGTAGTGATTGTAAACGTATAATACACAATGCAATTAAATTGTGTGCGTGCATTTCAGACACGGACAGTGATTCGGATATTTCATCAGATGAATATTAGATTTTTCATTGATTTTATTTGATAGTTTTTGATACAAAAATAAAAAAAAAATTTTTTTACCGATCACTGATGTATTTTTTCTGCAGCTCTTATAAATATCACAGAGAATGTAAATATACCATTTTTTAAATTAATTTAATTTACAATAAAATGCATTTTTTAAACCTAGATTTTTTAATTATCATAGAAGACTGAAATTATAAATTTGTATCTCATATTCACACTTCGATTATTTATAAAATTATGAGAAAGATCTTGAATTCATTTTAAATTTTTTATTGCTAATCACAAAAGATTGAAAATTTTGAGTTGTATATCCTAATTATTTCTGCAAATTGTAAAACTGTGAATCAAATATATTATTTTTATTGCGTTATATATATATATTTATGTTATTACAATATATCACTTAAAAATGGAATATTTCAAACCCTCACTTTAATATGTTTTTCGGTTTTTATTTATACATTCAATCAAAAGAAAAATTCTGAAAAAGAAAGTTGGTTGAAAACATTCTTTCGCAGTTCTTAAACAAACACACGCGAAAATATCCACTCCTATAACACTCCTATTTTTTAAATAGATTTGCTTCTTTCTTTTTATTATTTTGAAAGTATTATTCACATATTCGATCACAAATAAAGTTTTAAAAATAACTTTAAAATTGCGGACAAAAAGCAGTCTGAAATACATTCCGTATTTCATAAACAAACACATCCGAAAATATGACGTTTTCCCCTATTTTCTAAGTAGACTAGCTTTTCTCGCGCATGCGTAATAGCTTCCAGGGATCTTGCTTCCGTGGTCGGACTGTAATTATATTATATTTATTATGATTTTGATTTAGTAATTTATTGGTTCATGATTGTGGTTAGTACTTTGATGTGCTTCCCAAATAATGGAAATAACTCTGGTTATATTGACAAATCAATTTATTGAATATTAACACACATAAATAATACACTCCAATATTACTCAATATTTCCTCCGACATTACACATTATTCACAACTTCATTCCTACTAAATTAATTCTTTCCGACACCTATATTTGACTCATTCACTTATTATAACAATATTTCGTACTTCATCTACACATATTACTTTCAACTTCATTCCTACTAAATTAATTCATATATATAAGCATAACATTATATTAAATTGTTTGTACGAATTATCGGTCAATTCCTCAACATCTTATATTCAACACTACACTCCTCGCGCTCTATATTAATTATTATGGCTACACACTGAGAAGCAATGATAACAATATAAAAAGGAAACGCAAAGTCGGTACCTTGGAAGCTGACTGTGGAATCACTCTGGGCATCTGGCACTCGTAATGATGAACTACGTCGTGCTTATCATCACACGGAATTAGGGCACTTTCTTGTCTGGAATACGGCTCCGTCGTTCATGGCAAGCATTCTACACGGGACACTTGGGCACTGTCAGCATCGGTTCACTAACTTTTCTCGGTTCTCTAACTTCACTCTCCTCATACGTCTATATGCCTTGACACCACTTCTACATCTCAACAAAACTTCTAACTGACTCTCACTTCTTAGGTTATCTCTGCCTTCACACTATTTTTTATTTCATATATTTTCTTACTAATGTCTCCGCCTCTTATAATTTCCATTGGTCATATGGAAATTATCATGCCATCGCCATTCGTCCGTGGCTGCCTCTTCTCAATCCCGTTTTTACCAATGCGCATCGAGGGCGGGATTTATAAATTCTCCCTCAAATTTAACTTTTTCCCATGCTTCGGCTTCAAGCAGGGTGGGCTGTTTTATAGCCATCATAAATTTTCTTTTATTCTCTTCTTGCAACTCACTCTCTTCAACTTTTATCTTCTATTTATTGCTACAAACACAATATCTAAATTTCGTTTCGGTCTATGGCTTTCTTCCCTTCTCTTTTATTGCCTTGTTTCTTTCTTGCATTTAACAATTATTGTACTTTGTCCTGTACTTTCAATGCTCCTGCCCCTGGCCGTGACACTACTGTCATGTCCCTATGACAGAAAGCAAGTGTTATCCATCGTTCTCGTTTACTGCGGCAAAGCGTTTAAAATCATACTCAAAGCGAGATTACTCAGTTTCACCGCCTTTCGGTCGAAATCGCTGTAGAACAGGTGGAAAAGTATGTTCATTCTTAGTTAACCATTGGTATATGGGTATTAAGATTTGGTAATGGTTATAATCGTGAAAGGAACTTACAAAAGGGGATATCAAAAACTGGGCTGAATTCGGAAAATCACTCGTGAAGTCGATTTAACTGATTTGTTGGAAGTCATGTAATAGGTATTGAGATAAAGTTCATAAAAATGGAAGAGAAATTTATTTTTTAACTTAACGGGCTCTTCCAACAGAAAGAAAGTATGTAGAAAACTCCATATAATTTAGAAATTATGGTAAACTGTTTAAGCGTTAGATGTTTTTTGTCTTCCTCGTTAATCACACAGCGATGAATGCATGGCCGCGTTAATTAGGGAGCAATCTCAAGTATCTACCACTTTTGAATTCCTATCTTTGTAAATGAAATGAAATAAGCATAAATTGAAGTTTAATTCTTTTCATTGCATGAGTATGGAATCGCTAATTATTCGAAGCATGCTTGTGAAAGTAAGGCAAGGCAGTTGAATTTTTTGACCGAGTGATAAAATATAATGCCAAATCTCTGATAAAAAAGGGACGGAGAAGCTCTTATCTAATAAAGAAAATTTATTATTTAATCTCTTGTTTTAAAAAAAGTATTGAGAGAATGGCCAAAAAGTTTATTTCACTTTGAACCCTCTTATTAGACTATACAATCTGACTGAGCATATATTCCGAAGCAAATTGTGTGATCATGGTAATCTTATGAAAATCCCACTTTAATAAATACTGCGCTCTCCTGTGTTCCCCCATCCTAAAAAATTAATAAAAAATGTTTTAAACACTCGATTCGCACACGTCGCTTTAAACACTCGATTCGCACACGCGCACTCAGACAGTAAGGGAGACAAATAGGCATAACAAATTAAACATTTACATCAAATCATTCTTGAAAGAACCCAGTAGGAAATTTTTCGTGAGTTAAATGTATTTAGAATCAAAATCTAGTGTCTCGGGGAAAGTAAAATCATAATTTAAAAGAGTAAGACCCTACCTGAAATGTGAGAAAATTTTTGTCATGAAATATTTGTTTAAAATTAACCCTGAATAAATTTTTCTGAACTTTAGTTTAATTTTTGAGCTCATCCACAGTGAATGTTTTAACCCAGGATTAGCCCCAAAGTAGTTCATTTAACCCTTTAGAGGGCGCGCCAATTTTTGGAACACCAGCAGGCGCGCGTTGCACAAAGTGCAACGTCTCTTTCAACCTTGGTAATTCCTTTTGTAATAAAATTTTATTTTTCAAATTGAAAAAAATAATTCTACGTTTTATGACAAGATATAAAATGTTGAGATATATTTATAACTAGCTGTACCCGTCCCGGCGTTGCTCGGGTAATGTAATTACCAATTTTTTAGTAGCCTTAACCCTTTGTTAATGGGCGTCGCTGTCATCCTTTTCATCACCACGATACATTATTTTACCCATATAAATTTAATCCTTTCTGGCACATTTTGGCAAAATTTTTGACATAGGATTACTAATCGAATATCACTGCAATAGTAATCGATTTCCTTCAAAGCGAATATATCACATCCTCCACATGCTGAAATTCTTTGAAATCTTCATAGATTTTTTCCACAAATACACCACAAATTATATGATATTAACTAAGTGCTGGCCAAAAAAATTACGGCATTACTAAATGTGATTTTTTAATCGATTATCACTGCAATAGTAATCGATTTCCTTTTACCACCCAATCCCTCATAGAAAACAAACGCCCCAACACATCACGTGCATGACGTCGAAAAACTGGTTTTTCTCCTATTTTCACCCGCTTTACCTTCGTCCGGAAATGAAGAACGAAATCTCCAAAATGAGATTTCTCGCAAGAGTTTCCGAATCATAAAATAAACTATTAAAAAATAACTACAATTTGTAAATTAATTTTGGTTCTGGCTTTCGAAACTGTGATGTCTAGGGTCTCTGAGATAAAAATTTCGTAAAAATGTAACGACATTTACGTATCGATTCGACAATTTGGAAAAAAGGGTCACGGACAAAATCACGTTTTTTTCCGAAAAACGGGTGCGTACAGGCGATCGAAAAAAAATCACAATTAATCGATAAATTACGACAGACAATTTTAATTGTGATTTCCGTATAGTGTCATCTTTCCCGTATAGGCTCGTCCGAATAAAAAATTCTTGGATGGATACGTTAGGATTTACGGAGCTTTTACTCGTCCGGGAGCTCCAAATCGCGACTAAATATTTAATTACGGAAAATCTAATTAAAAAATCGAAAAAAGGGCTTCGAGGTGCATAATGAGACATCGGGAGGCATCTTGGTGTAGAATCTCAAGACTGTCCGACCTACCGTCTTTGCGCTGCGCCACGAGCAGACAAAAACTCGGTCACACACACACAGACTTTGCCTTTTATATATAAAGATTAATGGCCAAAGAATGCAGATACAATAGCCTTATTTCAAAACTGCCTGGTTTAATGCATTTAAGGACAACTTGCGAATCGATACCTATTATGTCCAAAAACCTAAAAAACAATGAGATTGTCCATCTTCGTGATATGCGGAATACCGTGTAATAACTGCACATTTGATCTACTATATCAACTCATAATTTTGTCGTATTGCAATCCAGTATAATCGCCGGTTTACCACGGTTAAATCACGACTAACAATGAATGGAAAGAAATACAAGAGTCAGAAATTCAGACCTGCATTAGAAAGGGTGTAGCTATAAATAGAAACTGCTTAGAACATTCAAACCTTACTTGTAAAAACAAACCATTCAAAATTACGAAAATGTTGCACTTTATACAAGGGCGCGCCCGCTGAAGGGTTAAGAAAGTTACTCTGTGTATAGTGGTTAGCGTTATGAGCTTTCCCGGAGTGGCCATGGGTTCGAATTCTGACTAAGACATTTTACGTTACCATGTTGTTTTCTCATAGGGTGCAATGTTGGATCGTCTGTATGGTGCTTCCGTAATTTAATAACAACAAATGTCGCTGTGTTGTTGGGCAGTTTTGCGAACATCAGGGGCATATACCATCTTTATCTAGACGATTTACCTTTCGTCAAACGGCAAACGACATAGTACGTTACTACTACCTAATGGCCAATAAAATGTCCTTTTAAACCGTAAGGAAATATGTCAAGTAATCTCTGGAACCATAAGGTCTAGGAAGGTGAAATTTTGTAGGGTGGTTCCTAAAAAACGTTCCTCTTAGGCTCTAGATGCTCACTAAGAAACCTTTTTTTAAAGATCAAATTTTAAGGGGGTTAATAAGGCCTTTTAAACATTCCCAGAAAACTCGAAAGTCCGTATTTAACATTGAATTTCAATCATATTACTTAAAATGAAAGTACCGATCAAGAAACAAATACATACCGAGTTTCATTAAAATCGGCTCATAAACAGACAGAGCTAAGAAAAATTGAAAAAGCAATTTTTTTTTCAAATGTGTTCTAATAAATTACATTAATCCATTTTAAATTTAGGTATATATAAAAGATAAATACCACTCCTAGGAAGCTGAAATTTTTTATGGTAGTTCCTCTTAGGCTCTTTCTTTCTTTCCTCTTAAGCTCTGCGTGCTTACTAAGAAATCTTTTTGAAAAATTCTAACGAAGAGGGATAAAAGTAGCTTAATCCGCCTCCATAGAAAACTAGTCTGACAACGCCTAGGGATTTATCCCGAAGCGGCTAAATGAATTAAGTTAAACTGTGGGCTTTTGTAGACTAGCAACCCCATCGACTGTCATCCAGTTGTTACAAGTCACACTAATGAAACAAGCGGCGGTACTGATAGTACGGCTGCAACAACTGTTCCAAATGATGTTCCTGCGTTCTCTCCTCTGGCTTCCTTTGGATGTCTGGAGGGCGGTAGGCACTTTAGGACCAAGGCTAGACTTAGTGTCCACAGGGTTAGCGCTCACCTGTGGCTATCCATCGTGCCGAATTGGAGCGCTTGAAGGTAGCCAGCGAAACCCCCCGATGGGCCCACGATGAACTCGTCAACCTGGCGACGAGGGAGTTTGAATTCGTAACATCAAACCCAGCAGGCCTCCAGAAGATAGACCAAGTTCTCCATGCTGCGTTCCCCTCTAGAAGTCTAGAGTTTATAAAAGGAAAGAGGAAGTCTGCAGCCTATCGCAACGTCCTAGCCAGCCTGCAATCTTCTACCAGTGCTTCCACTGCTGAAACCCCTCCCCTACCTCCCATTTTGAAGGTAGGGGACGATCTCCCGCCTGCTGACGCTCCGCAGGAAGTACTCGTAGATTTTAGGCCGTTCGGCAGCGACCCACCCGGCAACATGATCCGCTTGACGGAAGCCGAGTTAGTCAACCTGGTGACTAAGGAGGTGAAGTGCTCTGCCTCCCACCCATAGAGCAATCCCAATCTGCTCCTACACGCTGCCTTTCCATATCGGTTAATGCCATCAAGCCCAAGAGGAGGACAGCAAAGTACAAATCTCTCGTCGCCTCCATTGTACCCGCTCCTGCGTTTCCATCTTCAGCAGTGGTGCAGCCCAGCCACTGCTCCGCATGTTTTACCTGTGGAATTGAATCCGGTGTCCGATATTCCGGTGACCATGGAGAATGAATGATGTTGGAATGCTACTCGCCGATCTTCTCGAATGTGTTCCAACCTCAACTGTGTTCCAACTGTGACCCCACCTCACGATTGGATCGTGAGGTGGGGTCACGAGTGGGACGCCGCTCACCCCCCTGCCTTCACAAAGGAATATGCTGGATTTCGCTTTCCTCCATGCAACATCTGATTCGGAGGTTGCTCGTTGACTCTATTTGCAGTTTTTGCTGGCCGAGGTGTACGTTCATGCTCCTGCATCCAATGTTCCGGCCCCCTCTACAGGCCCCGCCTCAATCTTCTTTCAAGAGATGCAAGGAAAGGTCTAATAAGGTAACCAAAAGCAATGTTGACGACTCTAGTCCTCCTTACCAACAAAGCAAACGAAAGAGAAAAATATTTGAATACGCAAAGATGCAGTCCGTTTATAAGAAGGGCCGATTTGCTGCCGCTGATCGGGTGTTCACCGACAATTCCATCTCTGCCGCCCTTGAGGCCCCAGGATGTCTGACTTTTGGTGGCATACCTTCAACCATCCCTCCTCTGAAGATCAAGTGCAGCCAAAGCTTGAGGATCAGCAGTCTGCCGTGCATCACCATCTGCCGGACCCGCTTTCCTGGGATGAAGTTTCGAAGACTTGTATTCCTATCTCCTTGGCTCCAGATACCGACCGTCTGATTCTAGGCAACGCGTCTCGTTTGCCCAAGCGTGTCCTGCGTAAGCTTTTTACGCTTTGGATCAAGCTGGGATGGGTCTCCCACTTCGACCCCCCCCCCAATCTTCCTCCCCGAAGTACCAGAAGTCTCTTCTCCAGCTAAGCTCCGGTCAGTCACCATCTCTTTCGCTCTGCTGAGGCACTTCCACAAGATCCTGACTGCGAGATTGAGCACCACCATCGAGCTCAGCCCGTTTCAGTTTCGGCCCTTAGACGGAGTAGCTTGTGGATCCGTCTGCTTGATTTCATAACCAGGGAGACAAGAAATAGTATCAGAGACCTCTCCCTTGCTGTGTTGGACTGTCAAAAAGCCTCCGACTCGGTCGCGGCTCTCATCTGACGACACCATCTTGTGTGTGCTGCGGAGACACGGAGTACCTCAGGAGTTGATTGATTAACTTTCATTTATTTACGAGGAGGGCAAGATCTTCCTAACTTTCAAAGGCCGTTCCGAGTCGTATCCCGTCCAACCCACCCGGAGTTCGACAGGGCGACCGGTTGTCACCTCTCTTCTTCCTGTCCTTCCTCCGCCTTTTCCTGTCAGTGTTGGATACCGTCATCGGTCATATTCCAGAACATCTTGGATTCCTGCTCGAGGGTCGTAGAATAGGCCATGTTGCCTATGCGAACGACTTAGTCCTTGTGGCTTAGAGTCCACGTGGACTGCAGGGTCTGTTGGACTCCCTCTAGCAAAGTCTGCCTGGAACAGGACTTCAGCTAAACGTTGACAAATTTTTAACATTAACCTGGCTGAAGGATGTCAAGCAGAAAAGGATCCTTTACGCCGACAATGATATCTATCTGTGTCTAAGGCTTTTTCAGACTACAACACCGCAAGGGAGAGATCTCTGATACTATTACTTGACTCACTGTGTTGTAACAAGCTTCTTCGGACACTAGCCGCGGACGAGACCTTGCAATATTTGGGAGTCAAGTGGGGGCAAGCACCGAACTGATGTGACCATCTTTGCAAGTTGAGAAAAGCCCCGCTGCGTGCTTGTAGATGTAGCGTCCCCAGAAGTTGTTCCTGCTTAACTATATGTTGCTTCATCGCTTGGGTGCTGAGGAGACTACATCTCGGAATCAAACAAATCGGAACAAATTAGACGTGCTAGTTGTTAAAGAATTCGTTTGCTTATTCCCTTTTACCTAGCGTGTAGTGGTAGTGGTTAGTACATTGCTTGACTATGACAACGAGTGATTACTCAAATGTATATATATGAATCAATTTATTAAACAAACATATTAACATATACATATATCAATTACACTTTAATTTTTCTCCAATACACCCTCATACACTAATCTATCCTCATATTTCTCGTGTGCTAACTGCTACCAATATTGTCAATTCATTTCTTAAAAACATATCTTAATACACTAATTCTCAGGTGCGATTTACTACCGATTATTAATTCATTTCTTAAAAACTTACATTAATACACTATTTCTCAGTTGCAATCTGCTACCAATTATTAGTTCATTTCTTAAACACATACATTAATACACTATTTTTAAACACACCAGTGATATATATCTATGGGAACATATATAATATTAATTATAATTGCTCCTATCATTAATCTACGCAATCCCCTCATTTAACCTAACGCAGTAATCCTTTTACATTCTGAGCATTGATAAAGAATAAATTCGTCAAATTTCTCCCTACCTTGAGCAGGCTGAACAATGGGGTCCTCTCCTCGGACAATAGCGGCTGGAGAAGTTCGCCTCTTCCCTATTGGCTGATCGGGCTACGGTCTGGTCTTCCTTAGGCTACCGGATATTTGACGGATGTGTTCGGCCAGAGTCAGGGTCAACTCCACGGTGATCTTGAAGAGGGCCTTCGCTGTTTAGGGCAAGGGTCATCGGGGTGACGAGCTTGTCTTGGGGAGGCAAGCTGGCGTCTCTGGTTCGGCAGCTCATCTATCTACTGTAGAGAAATATTATGTCAAGAGATGGCGCTGCACGCCCATCGTTTGATTTTATTCTCAAATGTTTGGAATTTAGAATTTCGTTCCTTCTTGTTGTTGCTAGAGTGATGAATCAGTTTTATAATGTAGTTTTCTTTGAAGGGGATTAAGATCCCATAATATGTCTATACCTTTGTATTTAGTCAATTTTGAGCCTTTGCAGCCTATTATCATCTTCTTGTAAATATGTAAATATGTTAAATTCATTAAAAAACATGCAAAAAGATTTAAACTTTGCACCACTTTCGTTTTGAAGTTTCTCACTCTTTAGTTTAGTTTCTAGTAGAACTTAGTAGTCATATTTCTTCACTACTGGTCACTTCTCGTGCAGGGCATCAATGGATTTGTACATCTCGCCTATGTATCAGGGGCTTGCGTCTGCAGACTTTTGGGTGTTGGGTACCTCAACGTCCGGACATTAATTGCTGCGTGTTTCTCGCCTTTGGCATTGGCAGCTTACATTTATTTCTTTCCTTGTCATTCTATCTCCTCCATTCCTTCCTCCAGACGACTATTAATATGGGCTTATCAATGCGCCATGCTCAATCGGCTGCAGCCTTTCCGTCTATTTATCAGCTCCCTTAGCAATCAGTTCTCCGCTACTCAGATCACAACTGCTATGCCTCCCGGCTCTCTCGGTTCTGTTGCTTTTTCAGATCTCTGTCATCTCTCTGTTCAACTTTTTTTTTCTTAATTTCACTGAGGCTTCTTCGCCCTGGGCGATCATTGGCGACACCCAATAACCAATGAGTCCCTAGCGTTTCTATCATTGGGCGTCATATCTTTTTACCCCTTTCCTTTTGCTCCAATCTACATCACGGAGGGCAGTGGCTGTATTTCGATACTCTCTTATCTGGGGTGCCCATAACTCCCTCACATTCTCACGCCATCCTTTCGACCGCCTGTAGCGTGCACTAATGAAGTCAACCTTATACATCCTTATCTTCCCTTTCAATCTTCTATCTTCGGATATCTACATCTCCAATTTTCGACTGCTCAGTTCATTATAACCAGCTGGACCCCTTTTACTGCCAACATTTCTCTTCCCTACGACATTAACTTATTCATCTTCACCCAAACCGTTCGTTAAATGCAGCTATGTCTTGACTCGTTGCCTATTTTTCGAACTCAGTTACTCGTTTTTCACTTTTAATCACGTCGCTTTCTGCACGTGGGACCTGGCCCCTCTCTTTTCTACGAAAAATGTCGTTTTTCACTGCGACACTAGTTACTTTTCTGAACTTTGTTCAGAGGCTCCTGCACCTTCCCAAAGAATCCAGCCGTGGCGGATGGCGCACATAGAAATTTTAGGCATCCACACGATGATGTATCAGAGGATTCTCCATCTGCCCTCTACGATTCACCAATGCTCAGTTCTTGGTGATCCTCCGAAACATCCTTGGAACCTGCTCACATTAACCTGACCACTCCAAACGCCTCTTGCATCCACGATGGCCGCACCATTCTAGATTTGATTAAGAAATTTAGACTACATTCAGTGTTCGCAGTGCAGCAGAATGTGCTCCCGGATGTCTCGTTCCCTTGGACCACATGGTTTTCGCCAGGTAGAACTCAAATTTAAACGCTGACGGTGGCGAACTAGAAGCAATATATATACAGGGTGCGGCAGAAAGAACGTTCTGATTTGGAATGTGAAAAACAAAAATACAAAGCAAGATAGAGAAAAAAAATCTTTTATACCTGAGAAGTACACGGTATACGATTGTCATCCATTAAGTTTTAAAGATTGCATCAGTTAAATGGTGACCGTCATTTTCGATGTAGTTTTGAAGTCACTTTCGGAAATTTTCAATGGATCTGCGGACCATTGAAATGTCCCGCGGAATCGCCGTGATTTCGCGTAATTGCTGCCTTGAGTTGTAAATTTGTGCAAATTTGTTGCAATTTTTTTTCTTTGGGGTTATTTCAAATCAAAAGTGTACCGGGTGTGTTGTTGACAAAACCAACAAACCGACCAACAAATTTGCATGCAAAATTTCCGAATCTTGCTATATCTTGCTATGTATTTTTGTTATTGACGTTCCAAATCAGAACGTTCTGCCGCATCCTGTATATATGGAAACTGATTTAGTTGGTCCCAGCTCACCACCTTTGGCGATGTCCAGAACTGATAAGAGATCAAAAGAAATGCCACTGATATCTTATCAGCATTGATCAAGTCTATCATTGCCGTGATCAGTTGCAGCCCCGAAGAAGGAGTCTTCTTCACAACCCCTGCCATCAATTGGAGGATCGTATAGCCAAGCCTCAATCACAAAGAGAGATTTTCAAATAGAAAAAAAAATAAATTAACGCGCTCTACACCCCCTTCTGCAAAACCCACTTTGCAGGCGGACCTGCTCCAGAGCGGCCTGAGGCTCCGCAGAGAAAGAAAGGTTCAGCCCCAGCCGCTCCTTCACAGCCCCACTCGCGCGCTCCCGACTCCCCTAATGCTACGCGCACTACATCCCGCGATCTACCTTAGCCTACGCGCTTTTTTTACCCCCTCGCTCCTTCTTGCGCACACTCCTCATTTCTACAGAGATAGACAATCACACGCAGACAGTTGGAAAGTTAGAGAGAAGGGAATGTCTCAGCCTTGTCCTCGGACAAGTGGGAATCGAACCCACAGCCAGGCAGTTTCAAGTATTCAAAGTACACCCGTGGGTCAAACCACTGCGCCACCTGGCCGACACACTGCAGCAGTCAAAATAGGTATTCGACTCTTCAGAGAGCAGACGATAAACGAGAACTTTTGTCTCCTGCATTTAAAGATTATGTTTAAATAGACCAATAGGACATTTAATATTTTTCTTTGAGTTAATTAAAATTTTATTTAAAAATTGTGTACTGAGTTTTTAATTTTATAGTTAAAGTCTTTAAAATATAAAATTAAAATATTTAAATTTTATACTGTTTAAAATACTCTTAAAATTTACTGCTTAAAATTTTATACTTTAAATACATTAATTAGCAATTGATTACTTGCTTTTTCTATCTGATAACGTAACTAATATTTTTTAATCTTTAATTTTAAATAAATTCGATTTAATTTTTTATATATAATTTGTTATAAGATTTGTAATATAAATTTATATTAATTTTTTATTTGTATGAAAATATAGTTAAATTAAATATATAGTTCAATTCTACGGATGCACTTAAGCTTAAATTTTGTTTGTGTAAACAAAAAGTGTCTAAATTTTATTAAAAAGTTAAATATTTGCGTAATTTAAATTTTTGATAAAAATGCAGGTTTGTATAGAAGCAAGAAACGAAGATGAACACTACAAGAAGGCTGTTCATCAGAAGAGAAAACTGTTGGTGCAATTAATCATGGATGATTTTCTGCCAAAAATATAACAATCTTGATAAACAATCTTTGTAAATCTAACATTAAGGCTAACAAAAATAAAACAATTCATTGGCATAAGAATCGTGAAATAAATCGATACTGGCGCAAGAAATTAATAAAAGACATAGGTAAGAATACATTTCCTAGCACAAATATAGCAATTCATTCGCGTACTAAAATAGAGGAAGTCGAATAGCAAATGAATTCAGTACTGGTGCAAGTAGTTAAAGGTAATAAAAGACTTGGGCAAAAGTAGATATCCGAAGAAAAATAAAACAATTCATTGGCAAAATAAAATAGAGGCACTCGAATAGCAAAATAAATCGGTACTCATCTCTTATCTGGTGCAACAGAAAAGTTTTCTTTTTTTTTTTGGGGGGGGGGGGGGGCACGTTCTGTTTTTCCACTCTTTTATTTGCTGTATATGAAACTCACGGCTCAAAACAAATGGTCATCGGCACATCTCGTTAAAAAAAAAAAAATAGTTTTTCAGCACGTTCCAAACCCGAATTCTGTTTGAAATTCTTCGTCCACTTCAGAATCAACCTCTGCATCATTGTTGCTTTTTCGCAACGATATATGGAGGGCTCAGTGTTAAAGTGAATGAAGACCACTTTTTACTATTTCGAACTAACATTGCCATGATACAGTATTAACATTACAGTTTTAATGCAATAGTGAACAAAGTTCGTCCTATAAATTTTAACCATCAGATGGCAACAGTTCTATTTACCACTGAATAAAAACTGATATCCTTTCAGAGCTATATTGGATCAAGCCCATTTTCCGAGTTGTGAACAAGGACATGCTTTAGTAGATGAAGTCTGTGATTTAACTTATTTTATTGCCCTGAACTTACTTCACAGTCAGTTTTAGAGAAACTATTTATATCATTTAGGAAATAGTTAGACTATTCTAAACAGAGCCTTTTCTTGCCTGGGTTAGTTCAGAGTTCAAAGACTGTGAGATCAAGTCCAAAAGATGGCAGTGGTTCAACTAAAACCAGAGTATTTCACTGTTTTATAAAGATGAGAATGTGAGAGTTTATAAGAAAATTTCTCTATAATATTGAGAATAAGTTAGGAAAGATTGTAGAGACGCCTCAGTAAAAAATAGGTTTTTGGAGTGATTGACAGCAGGGGTAAGGTAATTTTTATCAACCAGCGTAACAGCTTCCTCCTTACTTTATTGACCTACGACCTACAAAGCCATATTATTATGGAACTCTAGGTCATCATCCGTTAGGACCAATCTCCGGCAATCTAATCAATCATATTTACAAGTCTTGATTCCATCTTGCTGTCAAAAGATTTTTAAGAAGTAAAGAGTTATTTATTACACATCGTATTCTAACACTAAGTCATAAAGGGAGTGGGGAGGGGGAATCAAACTAGTAATCTATATTTTAAAATATTTTGCAGTGCCTTTCTCTACCCGTCAGACCAAATTTGGCTTTGTTACGCGCTTCTAACGCACTTATGCAACATCTTTACACTCTGTATTCTAATTCTACAAAGACATTACAAATTGAAGAAATATTTTAAAGTTGATTATCTCTTACGTACGATAAAGTTAGCAATCAAAATCGTGTAAGAAAAGAATGCTACAATGCGGCTACATTATGATTTTCATGGGGTAAAATAATCGCTCGAGACGATCTTCCCAGCTTTCATATATATCATATAGTAAGATTAGATCTAGCTTTAAAATATTTATACTGCCTAGTTGCTCCCACTGTGACTGTACAGTAGGGTGGAACGAAAAAAAACTTTTTTTTTAAATTTCAATATGCTCTAGTTTTCAAAAGTTGCCTTTTAACAAATTAAAAAGGCGGAAATTAAATATTAGCGTAATTGGTGCATGTTTTCATTAGCGCAAGAAGGGCAAACTTTTGGTTTTTATTAAAATTTTTGACAAATTTCGCAATTATTTTGAAATTGAATACAAAAAAGTAGCAAAATATGTAATTTAAACATTTCTTTTAGTCAGGAGATCTGCTAAACAGATTATATAATACGTTTTACTTCATAAAAATAGTACACATAAAGGCACTTAAGGACGAGGCACTTAAAAGACACTGACATCACGGTAGAACGAAATTTTTTTTTCGGAATTTCAATATGCTCTAGTTTTCAAAAGTTGTCTTTTAAAATTAAAATTAAGAATATAAAATTGTTTTGATCTACTAAAATATTTTCAAGTGCCGCAAAGGGCTTCAATGTGGATATTTTTATGAAAAAGTGATTATATTTGTATTTTTTGTTAATTTCTTTTATAGTATATTAAAATAATGTATATTTGCTGTAAATAAAATATTCAAAATATGATATTTTGACAGAAAACTTGCATATTCTAAGTATTTCTAATTTTTAGATCCCATAACAGAACAACTGATTTTGTGGAATTTCGCGATTTTCATCATATTAATTTTACATTAGCATATTCTTATAATACACATTGGATTGAAAGAAAACCAATTTTTAATTGACGGACCTTAGTTAAAATAAACAAATCACACTTATTTAGAAAAATATTAATGTAATGTCTATTAAGGCAAAACATTATTTTGAAAAAAATATTCATGTTTTTCAAAAGTCCATATTAATCACACATGGTTTCCATTACTTATTTCAGACACATTGAATTGTTTTTTTTTGTTTCAAATTTTGGCATTATTTTTGGAGAATGTATTTTTGATTTTATCAATGCATCTCTTGGAGAAGTACCACGAATGAACAAGGATGACCAAGTAACTAATTTAACAATCCTTTCTACTTCTTGTGTGTGACATGGAATGTTGTTGAAGTCAATAATTTAAATGAACTGCCCCTACGTCACCTATTTTGTTTCCTAGATGGAAAAATTAAAGCCCCAAATGAATTTGGAGGAGAAATTCTTAAACAACTAGAAAAATGCTCTGAACTTTCAGTGATTGAATTTTCACCTATTGAAAATAACATTACATTACTAAAAATTAAGGATGCTTTAAGTGTGGACCCAAAATATTTGTTAGAAATGTATAATGCAATCTCTGTTGGAAAGTGCTCTTCTGATTTCTCCATGAGAAAACCAGGAAAACTCTGTCATTCACGATGGCTTACATTAGCAAACCGAATACTTCGCTTGTATATGGGAACAAAATGTCCTGCGAAAAATCTCCGAATACTCACTGAGTACATTTTGAAAGTTTATGCAACAATTTGGTTTAACATAAAGCTGAAACCATCTTGTATCCGTGGATCGAAGAACTTGTGGAAACTTGTAAGCTATTCACGTTACCTCAATTAGACTCTTAAAAATGTAATTGACCCTGTCATTCAAAGAAATGCATACTTTGCCGCTTCGGAAAATCTCCTTTGTATGATATTAAACGATCGCAGTCATGTAAGAGAGCTTGGGTTACGCCGGATTCTAAAAGCAAGGGCGGAAAATGAAGGAGGCATCAGAAAGAATTTAGTTCCACGTATAAACTTTGATGACAAGGATTATATTTATATGATTGAATGGAATGATGTTAAAGTAACAGAACCTCCTATGACGAGGGATGTTTATGATGACAAACTAAAACTGTTTATAAAGGAAGCAAAAGATTCTGTTCACGAGAAACAAATTATTGACTTCAACAACATTACATGTCACACACAAGTAGTAGAAAGGATTGTTAAATTAGTTACCTGGTCATCCTTGTTCGTTCGTGGTACTTCTCCAAGAGATGCATTGATAAAATCAAAAATACATTCTCAAAAAATAATGCCAAAATTTGAAACAAAAAAACAATTCAATGTGTCTGTGAAATAAGTAATGGAAACCATGTGTAATTAATATAGACTTTTGAAAAACATGAATATTTTTTTCAAAATAATGTTTTGCCTTTATCGTGCGTAACACTCGTTAGAGTCGGAAGGTATGAAACAGCGGTTGCAGAATAAACTAAAAAATGGGTTAATTCTTGGTGTTATTTTGCGGCAATCGGTTAATTTTAAATTGTAACAGTAAAAATGAGTAACCACTAACGTTTAGATGATGGAATGAGGTGGCGAATTGTGGGGAGGCTAGAAGCAGGCCAATCTCAAGTCCAAATTTGTAGAGAGTTCAATTTAACGCCCAGCGTCGTGTGTAACTTATGGAAACAGTTCCAGGATACTGGATCCATCGAGAGAAAGCCTGGGCAAGGTCGTCCAAGAGCCACGACGGCCAGAGAAGATCGCCATTTGTCGATTATAGCGAGGCGTAGCAGGAGTGCTACAGCTTCTCAGCTCTCTCGTGACTTGTATGCAGCCACAGGAACCCGTGTATCAAGGGTGACTGTTTCCAAAAGACTTCATGAGAGAGGGTTGTTTGCAAGAAAACCTGCTGTTCGCGTCCCGCTCACTTCTACGAACAGGAGAATCCGTTTATCATGGTGCAGAGAGCATAGAGATTGGAGTATGGATCAATGGGCGACCGTTCTCTTCACTGATGAGTCCCGGTTCAGCCTAAACACCGATTCTCGCCGTACGTTCATATGGAGAGAATCAGGGACCCGCTACCTACCCTCCAATGTCCACGAAATCGACCATTATGGCGGAGGAGGTTTGATGCTCTGGGCCTGCATCATGTTGGATGGCCGCACACCTCTCCATGTCTTTGAAAGAGGCACTGTGACTAGTGTCAGGTATAGGGATGAGGTCTTGGAGCCCTATGTTCGCCTTTTCAGGGGTGCAGTTGGCCCTGAGTTCATTTTAATGGACGATAACGCGAGGCCACACAGAGCTCTTCTGGTCGACGAATTTCTAGAGAGTGAGGATATTCGCCGGATGGATTGGCCAGCCATATCTCCAGACCTTAACCTATAGAGCATGTCCCGCAAAAAATTTCCGAATACTGACTGAGTACATTTTGAAAGTTTATGCACCAATTTGGTTTACCATAAAGCTGAAACCATCTTGTATCCCTGGATCGAAGCACTTGTGGAAACTTGTAAGCTATTCACGTTACCTCAATTAGACTCTTAAAAATGTAATTGACCGTGTCATTCAAAGAAATGCATACTTTGCCGCTTCGGAAAATCTCCTCCTTTGTATGATATTAGACGATCGCAGTCATGTAAGAGAGCTTGGATTACGCCGGATTCTAAAAGCAAGGGCAGAAAATGAAGGAGGCATCAGAAAGAATTTAGTTCCACGTATAAACTTTGTTGCCAAGGATTATATTCATATGATTGAATGGAATGATGTTAAAGTAACAGAACCTCCTATGACGAGGGATGTTTCTGATGATTAACTAAAACTGTTTATAAAGGAAACAAAAGAATCTGATCACGAGAAACAAATTATTGACCTCAACAACATTCCATGTCACACACAAGTAGTAGAAAGGATTGTTAAATTAGTTACCTGGTCATCCTTGTTCGTTCGTGGTACTTCTCCAAGAGATGCATTGATAAAAACAAAAAAAAAAACATTCTCAAAAAATAATGCCAAAATTTGAAACAAAAAAACAATTAAATGTGTCAGTGAAATAAGTAATGGAAACCATGTGTGATTAATATGGACTTTTGAAAAACATGAATATTTTTTTCAAAATAACGTTTTGCCTTAATAGACATTACATTAATATTTTTCTAAATAAGTGTGATTTGTTTATTTTACCTAGGGTTCGTCAATTAAAAATTGTTTTTCATTCCAATGTGTATTATAAGAATATGCTAATGTAAAATTAATATGATGAAAATCGCGAAATTCCACAAAATCAGTTGTTCTGTTATGGCATCTAAAAATTATAAATACTTAGAATATGCAAGTTTTCTGTCAAAATATTATATTTTGAATATTTTATTTACAGAAAATATACATTATTTTAATATACTATAAAAGAAATTAACAAAATACAGTGGAATCTCGATCTATCGTTTTCCAAGGGACCGATAGAAATGAACGATAAATACGGGAAAACGATAGATGCGGAAATATAACAACGCGATAAGATCGTTGGGACTGGATAAAATGAACGACACATACGGAAAAACGATGGATCCGAAAACGATCGATCGAGATTCCACTGTATACAAATATAATCACTTTTTCATAAAAATATCCACATTGAAGCCCTTTACGGCACTTGAAAGTATTTTAGTAAAGCAAAAAAATTTATATTCTTAATTTTAATTTTAAAAAACAACTTTTAAAAACTAGAGCATATTGAAATTCCGAAAAAATATTTTTTCGTTCCACCGTGATGTCCGAGTGTCTTTTAA